>SJYV01023443.1:125591-152789 GCA_006410875.1 Neotragus pygmaeus | reverse complement strand
TGGATGTGAGAGTTGGACTGTGAAGAAGGCTGAGCGCCAAAGAATTGATGCTTTTGAATTGTGGTGTTGAAGACTCTTGAGAGTCCCTTGGACTGCAAGGAGATCCAACCAGTCCATTCTGAAGGAGATCAGCCCTGGGATTTCTTTGGAAGGAATGATGCTAAAGCTGAAACTCCAGTACTTTGGCCACCTCATGTGAAGAGTTGACTCACTGGAAAAGACTCTGATGCTGGGAGGGATTGGGGGCAGGAGGAGAAGGAGACGACACAGGATGAGATGGTTGGATGGCATCACTGACTCGATGGACTTGAGTCAGAGTGAACTCCGGGAGTTGGTGATGGACAGGGATGTCTGGCGTGCTGCAATTCATGGAGTCTCAAAGAGTCGGACACGACTGAGCAACTGAACTGAGCTGATCCCATCCTTTATTCCTTTTTCCTTAAATCTTTGAATTCCTTCCTTGTTAAAGGGTTTCTGACTTTGAAGATATAATTGATTGTGGGACAAAATCCAGGGCACATCTGCTTTGAAGTCTTTTTCCCAACTTTTCATACGATGAATACACAACCTCTGGGAAGGGCCCTATCTACCAATACATTCAGCCCCATCCAAATTATGGACAGTGCTTCTTGATCTAGAAACCTCAAGATCGCAATTTGGGGAGGGGAGCATAAATTAGCAAATTCTGACACCATCTAGACTTCTAAATCTTCCATACCAATGTTCTTCCCGATTGTCTCACCCACACTCCCCACCCCACCCCCAGGCAATGCTAAATTGGTATTCTGTTGCCATAGCAACAGTGTGGCTTGGCTCCTGAAAAGAGTATGATTTCTTCTCACCTGCAAAGGTAGCAAAGCTTTCTCTGCCAAAGAAAGCAGAGGGAGGAGTTATTTCTGGATGGCTGAGGACTTCAGCTTTTCTCAAACTTTCAGATGCTCTCAAACTTTCATCAGCATTTCCTGAAAGACTTGTTAAAACATAGATAGCTGTACCTACCAGTAGATTTTCACATTTAGTAGATCAGGGCTGGAGCTAGAAATTTTGCCTCTGTAATGAGTTCCCAGTTGATACCATTGGTCTAGGGACCCCACTTTGAGATCCACGACTGCATTCAGTTTTACAAATCCTCTTAAATGTCACCCTTTCCACGTGTCAGGATCCACTGTCTTCTCATCAGTTCTCCAAACTTCATAGAATGAATGTGAACCTAACTCACAAAATCTGTTTTAGGGGTAGGTTTTGTATGTTTGCAGTCTTACAGCTTTAGGTGAAAATTGATTTTTTTCATCCAAATCATAGAAAGACCTGGAATATTGCCAGTGTGAAATGCTGAGATTTGATCCTTTTCTCTTAAGTTATACATAAGATGAAGAAAGGTCAGCATTCTTCATCCTTTTAAAGTTGATCAGTGGCAGCAACTACTTAGCCCCAGCCTTAGTGGACAAACTGTTTCAGTGAATGTTAATCAGAGTCTCAGATTCTTTTTACCTCATTTTAGTCAACTAAGTAATTCCAGAAATCCCACATTTCCCCAAGAGTGCCCGTTCTCAGGCACCAATTTCCATATTAGTTAAATTTTCTTTGCTCATCAGCAATAGAAAACGATTCTGTTAACTGACAGCAATGATCAACCTGCATAGCTGGGATACAAATTGGGGACTCTGGAAAAAGCATTCATGAACATATTTTGTACTAGCTGTGCAACTTAAAAAAAAATAAGATATACGTTTATCTCATTTAAAGAAAGTCTAAGAACTTCCCTGGTGGTCCAGTGGCTAAGACTTCACGTTCCCAGTGCAGTGGGGGGCGCACAGGTGCAATCTCTGGTCAGGGCGCCAGGTCCCGTATGCCTCAACTAAGAGTTTGCACACCATAACAAAGAAATTGTGCATCCTGAAACTAAAGAGCATGTGTGCTGCAACAAAGACCAAGCACAGTCAAATAAATCAGTTAATTAAAATATTAAAAATAAAATAAGTCCAGAGAGAGGCAATTCAAGGATAGATGGCTCCACAAAGTTACCAGGCACTCGAGCTTCTTCCAGCTCAACCCTGGTGTGTGAAGATGGGGGCTGCAGTTTCCACAGGCAGGTCTCATTAAATGAATTTAAAATAATGCCTGAAAAACTATGACCAGAAGTGCAGCCTCCATGAGTACTTTTCCTGGAGGCAAATATAATGATACGTGAAACCAGAAAAAACTTCAAAAATGGCTAGTAGGAGCAATATTCTGGTGTTCTTGCATATCCAAAACTGCTAATCTGTTGGCTTTATTCTTAAATAAGTTTTGCTAATTGCCCATAGTATTGAGTGTTTGGAAATGACTGACCCATTCTAAATGTTTATTAAAGTAATAATCGGCAAAAAAAGAACTCATGTGAATGCGGGTAAACAATATGTAATGGTACACTCATTTCAGAGTTCCCAAGGGAGAAAAGGAAAATAAGGCCAAAGAAGAAATGTATCAACATGTAAGAAAAATTTCTAAGAATAAAGGAAGACTTGACTCTGTACATTAAAAGAATGCTCCTGATATGGAAAAATTGCACACAGTATGCAATATGTTTGCATTTTAAAAATCATTATATGAACAAACTTTTTAGTTTTATTTTTTAATCCACTCTCTTTTTGTTGGAGGAGGTATATTCAATTTGTGGCTCCTATAAATAAAGCCACTAACAACATTACAGTACAAGACTTTTTGTGGACATATGTTTTCCTTTCTCTAAGACCAATACCTAGGAGTGGAATTCATTGCTAGGTCACTGAGTCCATATAGGTTTAACTTTTTAACTCATTATCAAAGCTTTCCAAAATGGTTGTCAATTAGTTCAGTAGCTGAGTCCTGTCCGATTCTTTGAGACTCCATGGACTGCAGCACGCCAGGCCTCCCTGTCCATCACCAACTCCAGACTTTACTCAAACTCATGTCCATTGAGTCGGTGATGCCATCCAACCATCTCATCCTCTGTCATCCCCTTCTCCTCCCACCTTCAATCTTTCCTACCATCAGAGTCTTTTCAAATGAGTCAGTTCTTCGCATCAGGTGGTCAAAGTATTGGAGTTTCAGCTTCAGCATGAGTCCTTCCAGTGAATATTCAGGACTGATTTCCTTTAGGATGGGCTGGTTGGATCTTCTTGCAGTCCAAGGGACTCTCAAGAGTCTTCTCCAATACCACAGTTCAAAAGCATCAATTCTTCGGCGCTCAGCTTTCTTTATAGTCCAACTCTCATATCCATACATGACTACTGGAAAAACCATAGCCTTGGCTAGACAGACCTTTGTCAGCAAAGTAATGTCTCTGCTTTTTAATATGCTGTCTAGGTTGGTCATAACTTCTTCCAAGGAGCAAGCATCTTTTGATTTCATGGCTGCAGTCACCATCTGCCGTGATTTTGGAGCCCCCCAAAATAAAGTCTGACACTGTTTCCCCATCTATTTCCCATGAAGTGATGGGACCGGATGCCATGATCTTNGGTCATAGCTTTTCTTCCAAGGAGCAAGCATCTTTTAATTTCATAGCTGCAGTCACCATCTGCAGTGATTTTGGAGCCCAAGAAAATTAAGTCTGTCACTGTTTCCCCAATATTTGCCATGAAGTGATGGGACCGGATGCCATGATCTTAGTTTTTCGAATGTTGAGTTTTAAGCCAACTTCTTCACTCTTCTCTTTCACTTTCATCGAGAGGCTGTTTATTTCCTTTTTACTTTCTGCCATTAGGGTGATATCATCTTCATATCTGAGGTTAATGATATTTCTCCTGGAAGTCTTGATTCCAGCTTGTGCTTCATCCAGCCCGGCATTTCACATGATGTACTCTGTTTATAAGTAAAATAAACAAGGTGACAATATACAGCCTTGATGTACTCCTTTCCCTATTTGGAACCAGTCCATTGTTCCAAGTCCAGTCCTAACTGTTGCTTCTTGACCTGCATACAGATTTCTTAGGAGGCAGGTCAGGTGGTCTGGTATTCCCACCTCTTTCAGAATTTTCTACAAACAAACTGACTGATCCACACAGTCAAAGGCTTTGGCAAAGTCAATAAAGCAGAAGTAGATATTTTCCTGGAACTCTCTTGCTTTTTTGATGATCCATCGGATGTTGGCAATTTGATCTCTGGTTCCTCTGCCTTTTTAAAATCCAGCTTGAACATCTGGAAGTTCATGGTTCATGTACTGTTCAAGCCTGGCTTGGAGAATTTTGAGCATTACTTTGCTAGAGTGTGAGATGAGTGCAGTGTGCAGTAGTTTGAACCGTCTTTGATATTGCCTTTCTTTGGGATTGGAATGAAAACGGACCTTTTCCAGTCCTGTGGCCACTGCTGACTTTCCCAAATTTGCTGGTGTATTGAGTGCAGCGCTTTCACAGCATCTTCTTTTAGGGTTTGAAATAGCCTAACTGGAATTCCATCATCTCCACTAGCTTTGTTTGTAGTGGTGCTTCCTAAGGCCCACTTGACTTCACATTCCAAGATGTCTGTCTGGCTCTAGGTGAATGATCACACCATCATGGTTATCTGGGTCATGAAGATCTTTTTTGTATAATTCTGAGTATTCTTCCACCTCACCTGCTTCTGTTAGGTCCCTACTGTTTCTGTCCTTTATTGTGCCCATCTTGCATGAAATGTTCCCTTGGAATCTCTAATTTTCTTGAAGAGATCTCGTCTTTCCCATTCTGTTGTTTTCCTCTTTTTGTTTGCATTGATCACTTAGGAAGGCTTTCTTGTCTCTCCTTGCTCTTCTTTGGAAGTCTACATTCAGATGGACATATTTTTCCTTTTCTCCTTTGCCTTTCACTTTTGATACTGATATGTAACATTTTGAAATTGATATGTAACATTATATAAGTTTCAAGTATACAACATGGTGATTTTATTTCTGTGCTCATTGCAAAGTGATCATTAAAAGTGTAATAATCAACCATCACCATACATTTGACCCCATTCACTCATTTCATCTACCCCAGCCTCCTTTTCCTCTGGTAATGACCAGTCTGTTCTGTCTTTTGAGTTTGTTTTTGTTTTGTTTATTTTTTTTTCGGTTTGTTTCCATATGAGTGATATCATATGATTTTTGTCTTTCACTTTCTGACTTGCATTCTAATACCCTCAAGGTTCATCCATGTTGCAAATAGCTAGATTTCACTCCCCCCCACTTTTTTTTTAAATGGCTGAGTGATTCCCAGTCTGTATATATATATTACATCTTATTCATCCATTTATCTTCCAGTAGATACTTAGGTTGTTTCTGTATCTTGGGTGCATATATCATTTTGAATTAGTGTTTTCATATTCTTCAGATAAAAACCCATAAGTGGAATAGCTGGATTATATGGTAATTCTGTCCTTAACTTTTGAAGAATCTTTGTATTGTTTTCCATACTGGCTACACCAGCTTACGTTGCCATCAACAGTGCATGAAGGTTCCCTTTTCTCTACATGCTCTCCAGGATTTGATGTTTTTCTCTTTTTGATGATAGCCATTTTAACAGGTGTAAGGTGATACTTCATTGTGATTTTCATTCATTTCCCTAATAATCAATGATGTTGAACATATTTTCTTAGATCTGTTGGCTGTCTGCATGCTTTCCTTGGGAAAATCGAAAGAAATTTTATTGTTATTACTAAGAAAAGTAATATATTTTTGAGCATATTCAGTCAAATATTCCAAATGTTTGTTTCAGATGTAGACCTTTTATCTGTATCTCTTTAGCACAAATGGTAACAGTATTTTCATATAAATAATCTACAAAAGAAAAGTGGAAGATACCGATTTTTAAAAATTTATTTATTTATAATGAATAAGAAACTTGCTATGATAGAAGAATTCTGCAAAGATTGGAGCTTCTCGTTCTTATGTTTACATAATGTGTTCATATATACACATGTGCTGTGATATAAAGCAAGAGATGGAGGATTTTTTCTGTCAGTTAAAATCACATTAAGAAGGTACAAATGCTGTACCTATATTAAAGTCAAAAGAAAGGAGAAGAAAATTATCATTGTTTTCTTTAAGCCTCTCACCTTTTAAATGTGATCACACTTTATAATTATAGTTTTTAATTTTCTGACAGATTCAGAAAAAACTGTACACATTAGAAGAACACCTTAGCACTGAGATTCAAGCCAAAGAGGAACTAGAACAGAAGTGCAAGTATGTTCTGTGGATAATTAAATGTTATATTTTAAAATGTAAATTTAAACATTTTACTAAAAAGAGCTACAAAGTAATTCTATGATTNGGACTTCTCTATTGCACATGTGTATGTGTAGGGCAGGTTTTAAAGGATATCTTCTCGTGAGATTAGGAAGACAGTGGTCATTTTGTAGCATATGTACATTTGAAGATCATGGCATCCAATCCCATTACTTCATGGGAAATACATGGGGAAGCAGTGGAAACAGTGTCAGATTTTATTTTGGGGGGCTCCAAAATCACTACAGATGGTGATTGCAGCCATGAAATTAAAAGACACTTACTCCTTGGAAGAAAAGTTATGACCAACCTAGACAGCATATTCAAAAGCAGAGATATTACTTTGCCGACTAAGGTCCATCTAGTCAAGGCTGTGATTTTTTCAGTAGTCATGTATGGATGTGAGAGTTCGACTGTGAAGAAGGCTGAGCGCTGAAGAATTGATGCTTTTGAACTGTGGTGCTGGAGAAGATGCTTGAGATTCCCTTGGACTGCAAGGAGATCCAACCATTCTGTTCCGAAGGAGATCAGCCCTGGGATTTCTTTGGAAGGAATGATGCTAAAGCTGAAACTCCAATACTTTGGCCACCTCATGCGAAGAGTTGACTCACTGGAGAAGACTGATGCTGGGAGGGATTGGGGGCAGGAGGAGAAGGGGATGACAGGATGAGATGGCTGGATGGCATCACTGACTCGATGGACGTGAGTCCAAGTGAACTCTGGGAGTTGGTGATGGACAGGCAGGCCTGGCGTGCTGCGATTCATGGGGTTGCAAAGAGTCAGATACGACTAAATGACTGAACTGAACTGAAGTTAAAGTAGTTAGCTTCCTTTTTTTCTTTTTTGGTCAATATTTTTTCTTTTAAACCTGAATGAGTGCTGTAGTTTATCAAATAGCTGAATCTGTTCAAATGATTTTTCATCTACTTGTTAATTTGATGTATTTCATTAAAAGATGTTTCAATGTTGGTCTGTCTTTGTATTTCTTCTTGGTTGTTTTTTTTTTTTTTTTAACTGTTGAGTTGGTTTGGGAAATAGTCCATTTAAGATCGCTATATCTATCCTCATAATTCACTTCATGGTTTTCTTTTCTTTCCAGTTTTAGCATCAAGACTTTTAAACTGAATTGGAGAGGTTTTAATTTAAAAAAAAATACTCTTACTTTATATAAGATAGGGATTACAAATCTGTGAGGGCCAAGCAGATTTTTTTTCAGGTTGGAATGTACAACTACTAACTTATGTTCTTTTTCAGCTCTTGGATTATTTGGGCATTCTGTTTTTCACCTCTGTTTTAAAATTTATTGGCATAAATACACTCAAATATTTTATCTTACACATTAAAACATCTCTACTACATTTGTGGCTGTTTGCCCCCCTTTAAATGCTAATATACATCTTTTCTCTCTTTTTTTTTAGCTTGCTTTATTTTTGTCCACTTGGCTTTCAATGTTTAACTTTTTGGTTTGGATCCTTCACACTTCTTTGTCACTCTCATCACAGTACATTTTATTCATTTTTCATTAGTTTTTTTTCTTTCTGTTTCTTTATTATTGTTCTGTAGTGTTTATAGCATCCTAAGCTAAGTACATCTTTTCATTCCTTTCTTTGTTAACTGACAGCATTTAAGGCTCTGAATTACTTTCTAAATACTTGCTTTAGCAGCATTCCACGAATTATGATAATGTAGCATTTTCATTATCCTCTAGTTTTTCATAATCTGGAATTTTCATGATTCTTTTTTTTTTTTTTTTACTGTGATTAGTTTAGAGATACATTTGGGTTTCTAGGGCTTCGAAAAATCTGTTAGTTATTGACTTTCAATTTAATCGCATTATGGTCAGAGAACATAATATATGTGATATTGATGGTTCAGTTCAGTTCAGTCACTCAGTCGTGTCCGACTCTTTGCGACCCCATGAATCACAGCACTCCAGGCCTCCCTGTCTATCACCAACTCTTGGAGTTCACTTAGACTCATGTCCATCGAGTCAGTGATGCCATCCAGCCATCTCATCCTCTGTCATCNTAACTTTTCTTCCAAGGAGTAAGCGTCTTTCAATTTCATGGCTGCAATCACCATCTGTAGGGATTTTTAAGACTTCCCCTGTGGACAACTACTTGGAAAGTTCTGTTCAGTTGCTCAATTGCGTCTGACTTTTTGGGACCCCATGGGCTGCAGTAGGCCAGGCTTCCCTGTCCATCACCATTTGAGCTTGCTCAAACTCATGTCTATTGAGTCAGTGATGCCATCCAACCATGTCATCCTGTTGTCCTCTTCTCCTCCTGTCTTCAGGCTTTCCCAGCATCAGGATCTTTTCAACTGAGTCAGTTTTTGCATCAGGTGGCCAAAGTATTGGAGTTTCAGATTCAGCATCAGTCCTTCCAATGAATATTCAGGACTGATTTCCTTTTGGATGGACTGGTTGGATCTCCTTGCAGTCCAAGGAATTCTCAAGAGTCTTCTCCAACACCACTTTTCTTTATAATCCAACTTTCACATCCATACATGACTATTGGAAAAACCATAGCATTGACTAGACGGATCTCCGTCAGCAAAGTAATGTCTCTGCTTTTTAATATGCTATCTAGGTTGGTCATAGCTTTTCTTCCAAGGAGCAATCGTCTTTTAATTTCATGGCTGCAGTCACCATCTTGCAGTGATTTTGGAGTCCAGGAAAATAAAGTCTGTCACTGTTTCCATTGTTTCCCCATCTATTTGCCATGAAGTAATGGGACTAGATGCTATGATCTTAGTTTTCTTAATGTTGAGTTTTAAGCCAACTTTTTCACTTTCCTCTTTCACTTTCATCAAGAGCATCTTTACTTCTTCTTCACTTTCTGCCATAAGGGTGGTGTCATCTGCATCTCTGAGGTTATTAATATTTCTCCTGGCAGTCTTAATCCCAGCTTGTGCTTCCTCCAACCCAGCATTTCTCATGATGTACTCTGTATATAAGTTAAATAAGCAGGGAGACAATATACAGCCTTGACGTTCTCCTTTCCCAATTTGGAACCAGTCTCTTGTTCCATGTCAAGTTCCAAGCATTGCTTCTTGACGTGCATACAAATCTCTCGGGAGGCAGGTAAGGTGGTTTGATATTCCCATCTCTTTAAGAATTTTCCAAAGTTTGTTGTGATCCACACAGTCAAAGGATTTGGTGTATTCAATAAAGCAGAAGTAGATGTTTTTCTGGAACTCTCTAGCTTATAGTATTTGGTAGATTTTTGAAAATGTTTCATGCATCCTGGAAAAAATGTTTACCCTAATATTACCCTAAATAAAATATTACCCTAAATAAAAAATATTTACTCTAATATTTAAATATTAGAGAGAGATTATCACCTCTCTACATATAGAGCTGTTAGATTCAGTGAATTTTTGGGAGGTTGGGGGGCTACTTTTAATTTCAAAGATTATTTATTAATTATTGTGGTGCATAAAATCATGCTCCTCACTCCAAAATTCATGTACACTCAGATCTTACAGTGTGCACTATTTGGAAAGAGAGTCTTTGTAGATGTAATTAGGGAGAAAAGGAGAGGACGCACAGTAGAATGTCAGGCAAAGGTGGAGGCAGAGGTTAGGATGATGCAGCAACAAGCTAAGGAAAACCAACCATTGCTGGGAGCCACCAGAAATGAGGAAAAAGCAAGGAGGGATTCTTTTCTAGAGCCTTCAGAGAGTGTGGCTCAGGGAACATCTTGATTTTGGAATTTTAGTTTCCAGAGCTGTGACAGAATAAATTTCTTTTGTTGTTAAGTGAAATTGCACTTGTAACCTGCCTTTGTTGATCATTTTGATTGTTACCACCAAAAACTTGCCTGTCCTCCAAGATGCTGCTAACTTATACAAGATGTTTGCCTGCATGGTTTTTCAGGAACTTGGAATCAGCTGTGTCTCCTTCTAGATCAAGCCAATTAAGACTGGTTGGGACAGCCTACCCTTCACTGGGCATGCACCAGTGCCTACTATTTGACCTTTTGGTGTCAGAGGGCCTAAAACTCCACCCTCAGATCTTGGGCTCACCGCCATTTTCTGAACTGGCATTCTGTGTAGAGTCCTGTAGCTTATTGAACCCTTGAAAAACGGTAATTACCTTACCCTTTTCTTATTTCCAGTCACCTTTCCCCACAACTCCCACACCTCAGACCACTCTGCTTCTTTATCTCACAAACCCCATAGCCCCTCACCTTTGGAGAGACAGGCCTGAGAGTCACTCTCTCCTTGCTTGGCTGCCTTGTAAGTAAATGCATTATTTGCTGCGGAGCTTGTCATGTCAGGGGTTTGGTTTGCTACAAGTGGACAAACCAACCTAATTTGGTAACAAGACCATTCAGTTTGTGGTAATTTATTATGGCACCCCTAGGCAACTAAGGTCTGTCTAGTCAAGGCTATGGTTTTTCCTGTGGTCATGTATGGATGTGAGAGTTGGACTGTGAAGAAGGCTGAGCACCAAAGAATTGATGCTTTTGAACTGTGGTGTTGGAGAAGACTCTTGAGAGTCCCTTGGACTGCAAGGAGATCCAACCAGTCCATTCTGAAGGAGATCAGCCCTGGGATTTCTTTGGAAGGAATAATGCTAAAGCTGAAACTCCAGTACTTTGGCCACCTCATGCAAAGAGTTGATTCATTGGAAAAGACTGTGATGCTGGGAGGGATTGGGGGCAGGAGGAGAAGGGGACGAACGAGGATGAGATGGCTGGATGGCATCACGGACTCGGATGTGAGTCTTAGTGGGCTCCAGGAGATGGTGATGAATAGTGAAGCCTGGCATGCTGCGATTCATGGGGTCGCAAAGAGTTGGACATGACTGAGTGACTGAACTGAACTGAAATTACATTTTGACAAGGATATCACAGAATTGATGCTGAAATTTTTCATTGCAACCTATCACGTAGTGTACAATTTCAGTTTATCTCCTTCCTGATGATGCTTCTTTTGACAGGTTGTTCAAGGTGGTATCTACCAGTTTTTCCCGCTGTTAGTCTCTATCAGCCTACTTTTTTCTTTTATCTTTTGTATCTTTTTTTTTTCCTGTTTGTCTACTATGTCGAGCAGATGGTTTTTTTTTCTTTACCGTATTTATAGAACATGGTGCAACCCTCAAACATGTTTGCTACCTGCAAGTGAGTCTGTACTTCTAACACTGAGTTGTCTTCTGATAATGTTTTTCTCTGTAGTGATACCACCAACTACCTAGTTGTTCAAGCTGAAACTTCCCACTGAAACAGACTAAGGTCTTTGCATACCCTCCTCTTATCTATAGCCTATTAAATTAGCAAAATAAAGATATAGCAAGAGGTTAACTAGTCCTTCTGGTTAAAGTATGAGTGAAAAATGATTACTGACCCAATCTGATGGTCCACTTTCATGCCATGTATCAAAGCCAATCTCCTGACACTGGATTGTTGTGAAGGAAAGTTCAGCAGTTATTGTAAGGCCAATCAAGGAGTAGGGGCAGCTAAGACTAAAAAGAGTCAAAATCCCTATTGACTTTAAGAGAAGGAAAGTCTTTAAAAACAACATTATGGTGAGGGTTTCAGGGTTTGTGATCAGCTTGTGTACTTTTTTCTCATTGGTTGGTGGTATTGTAACAGGGTGATATAATAGAAATCTTAATCATCAACCTTCTGATTCTTTCCAGTCTAGGGTCTATATGCTTTTGGTCAGCATGTAGTCACCATCCTCCATCTGGGTGAGATGGGTATGAATTTCTGCAGAATAACTCAAAGAGAAGTGTCAGATGTTATATATATCCTTTGAGGAGGAGCTAGGGTTGTTTAATGGCTGAGCTGTTGTTTAAGCTATCATTATTTTTCTTGCTTGACTGCTTTTCCTTTGCTTCCAAATTCCCACACTTCACTAATTAGTAACTGCTTGTGCCTGTTCCTTGGAACTCAGAGAAGGACTAGGAGACTAAAGCCTTTTTCTGCAGATAAGAAATGGAGGGCATCAAGGTACGTTTGTACCTAAGAGGTCCCTGCAGGGTCTTGCTGAATGTCAGAATCATACAGCAAGGATATGAACAGTGAGGGATCAAGGTAGAAACCTGTTGTTGTTGTTGTTTCTGCAACAGATCCAGCCTAGATTCATCTATCCTCTTTTAATTATGAGTGAGTGGAAGAATTCCATCTTTGGCTAGAGTTAGTTTGTATAACATAATAAAGGAAAATGCCTATAGCTCACAAATCACAGAAGAGAAAACATTGTGTTATATAAAGATAACTGCAGGAAGCAGAAATGAAGTGTAGAAGATATTGACTTTGTGCTATCATTCTTTTATTTTTAAAGAAATATCAGAAACAAAGATGGAATGAAAATATTACAGTGTAAGATGTTCTCAAAAAAAAGCACAGTGAGCAAGGAACATTGAGAAGACAAATGAATGGCAGAATTTTCAGATATGAAAAGCCTTGGATAGTAAACTATTTTTGTTACCATTCCTGAAAGATTTATGTAAAGTCATTTTTTAGCCAATTAAACACATGAATCAAAAACTAAACTTTGGAGAAATAAGAATATAAATGTTCTGTCAAAACAGCACAATAATAAATGTAAATCAAGATTTAATTCTAATTTTTTAAAATCGTACACTCTAAATGTGAATCAGAATGTGATTGCCATAAGAGAAGATGTATGACCTAAAAGGAATAACTTAACAATTACAATCTGAATTTAAAATATAGGAGGATTTGGCAAGAAGATTTGGTAAGATGAGAGAAATTATTATTTTTTTAAATCCCCCTTCTTATATATAGTGCGTAAGATAATGAAAGTGAAACTTGCTCAGTCATGTCTGACTCTTTGCAACCTCATGGACTACAGAGTCCATGGAATTCTCCAGGCCAGAATCCTAGAGTGGGTATCCTTTCCCTTTTCCAGGGGATCTTCCCAACCCAGGGTTTAAACCCAGTTCTCTCACATTGCAGGCTGATTCTTTATCAGCTGAGCCACAAGGGAAGCCCATATAAGATAGATTTGGTGTTATTCATTAGATTATTAGGAAAATATTCCCATCACATCATAGGAAATAGATGGGGAAACAGTGGAAACAGTGTCAGACTTTATTTCTGGGGGCTCCAAAATCACTNCTGAAGGAGATCAGCCCTGGGATTTCTTTGGAAGGAATGATGCTAAAGCTGAAACTCCAGTACTTTGGACACCTCATGCAAAGAGTTGACTCATTGGAAAAGACTCTGATGCTGGGAGGGATTGGGGGCAGGAAGAGAAGGGAATGACCGAGGATGAGATGGCTGGATGGCATCACGGACTCGATGGATGTGAGTCTGAGTGAACTCCGGGAGATGGTGATGGACAGGGAGGCCTGGCGTGCTGCAATTCATGGGGTTGCAAAGAGCTGGACATGACTGAGTGACTGAACTGAACTGAACTGAACTGATACATTTGAATATCCCTGGTGGCACAGATGGTAAAGAACCCACCTACAATGGAGAGACCTGAGCTTGATCCCTGGGAAGATCCCTTGGAGAAGGAAATGGCCACTCACTCCAGTATTCTTGCCTGGATCATCCCCATGGACAGAGGAGCCTGGTGGGCTACAGTCTGTGGGGTCACAAAGAGATGGACATGACTGAGTTAGTAAGCACCTAAAGCTTCTAAGGCATTTAAGAAAGGACATGCATAGTCTAGATTACATGAGAAATGACTTAGAATTTGATCAGCAAAATATGGAAAATATATAAGAGCAAAAATATTAAAAATAAGATGACAAAAGTAAAGCTAAATATATCACTTAGGAAGAACAATTTTGATAGATAATTGATCTCTCATTTGAGTAAAAAAAAAAAAGAACTCTCATTTGAGTCAAAAATAATAATGAAAGCTGAGCAGAATCCTGTGGGGCCCTCTCAGATACAAATACTGTCTGTGTCCCCCATTTCTTGTTTGTAGGAAATAAGATTTATTCAACCTCTTTGACTTTCTCTGAGGGCAGATAAAACAGTTACTAATCAAGGAAGGAAGGGGATGCAGAAAAAGAGGTCAGTCAAGAAACAGTAGTGCAGCCTTAGAGCAGGGTCCTGATTCTTCCCCCAAGGAATATACATAACAAGTTTGAGTTCTTCTGCAAGAACTAAGGCCCCCATCCAGGTGGAGGTTGGCAACTTCAGGCTGAGCAGAGGATTCCTGAAGCAACACTGCCCTGTTGCTTCACCATCAACCAATTAGAAGAAAATCAAACACCCTGGAGCCCTCACACCAAATTTTGCCTATAAAATCTTCTCCTCCAAAATTATTGTGGAGTTTAAGGTTTTGAACATCAGCTGCCTGTTCTTGCTTGGTCCTGCAATAAACCTCTCTCTGCTCTAAACCCTGACATTTCATTTTGTTTAGTTTTGCCATGCATCGAACACATGAACTTGTGTTTGGTTTAAAAAACTTAAAAAACAAATATCTTCTATGTCAGAGAGGACTTCTAAGTTCTTCTGGCTACTCCAAGAATTAAATTGACATGTGACTTATTACCAGGAGAAAATCAAACAGAAGTTGAGTAACATGTATGCATGATAGAGATCTAGAAAAATTAAATATTTCACAAAAATGACCAAAATTCATACTATATTCAGCTAAAGACAAAAGAGAATGTTAGGCTGGAGGGCAAACTGGTTTGGGATTTCAAAGGGGATATGGAGAAGCTAAACAATATAACAATTAGGGTTGATTAAACAAATAGTGAACTCAGTATCCTCCAAACATATATTATAACTAGGAATGTCCCCTGGACATATATAGAAATATCTGCACATTAAGCATCTACACAAATATATGGCTGTGACAGTGGACGGCTGCGACCGGCGCACTAAGTGCGGCAGAGAGGAGTTACCCGACATCTGAGGTCACCGGCAGCGGCCGAGAGGGCCAGGCTGCAATGGCCCAGGAACAGCCAAGAGGAGCTACCCCCGTCTGAGGTCAGGGGCCGCCGGGAGAAGCCACCCCACGCCTGAGGCCGGGGCAGTAGCCCTGAGGAGGCACCTGGCGACCGAGGCCAGTGGCAGCAGCCGAGAGGACCAACCTGAGGAGTGGTGGCTGTGCCGGCACAGGAGGGCCTAGAAGAGCTATCCCACATTGAAGGTCAGGAAGGGTGGTGGTAAGGAGATACCCCTCNGCTACCCACTCCAGTATTCTGGCCTGGAGAATTCCATGGACTGTATAGTCCATGGGGTCACAAAGAGTGGACATGACTGAGCAACTTTCACTTTCACTGTGTATATTATAAATGTCAAGTTTTCAAAAATGATGCATCAGGAAATTTTGAGTGAAGAATTTTTCAGTGAATTTTATGCAAATGCTTTCTCTGATTGTCTGAGTGACATATATACTAGTGTCTGAGAAGATGACAGTTCTTCAGAACATATTTCTGATTCAGTGTGAACACCCTTAGTGATTGATTCTGATACAGAAAGTGAAAATGAAACACCATGCTGGAGAATGCCCCTTTGCTTCTACAGAAGAGGGGCGTTGAAGACAATATTTCACGGAAACTAGAAGACGTTACAGGTGTGTCAAGTGTAATTATTGAATGTAATAACTCACAAAATGCTAATGAAATGAGAGAATTAATTTTTGACTGGCCAAAACAGAAATCACAAGCCACAGGCATTAGTTTCTGCAAAAATCCTGTAGGCAATAATGAGTTAAAATGGTTTTCATGTTAAGCCATTAAATTTGGGAATGGTTTGCTCTGCAGCACTCGGCAACTGAAATGGAACCTTATAGGTTTTTTTAAATTTTTAATTGTTTTTATTGAAGTATAGTTGCTTTACACTGTTGTGAGTCTTATAGTTTTACTCGATAGAACTTGAGTCCCAAAGTGTCTTTATCCATTTGAACACTCGCCTTCATAGGTGTTCAGCATCCTTCATTTGCCAGCAGGGTACCTGTGTCCTGCTATTTTCAGGAATTCCCAAATGAAGACATGATAAAAAGTGCATGCATGATAAATAGTTGACAAGTATTCCTTAAACCCAGCTTCCCAGGAGGCGCTAGTGGTAAAGAACCTGCCTGCCACTGCAGGAGTTGTAAGAGACAGGTTTGATACCTGGGTCAGAAGAACCCCTGGAGGAGGGCATGGCAACCCACTCCAGTATTCTTGCTTGGAGAAGCCCACGGTCAGAGGTACCTGGCAGCGAGCAGTCCATAGGGTCACACAGAGTCAGACACGACTGAAGCAGCTTAGCATGCATGCATGTCTTGCTGCCCAATGTGAGAAGTACCTGCACCTAGGATATGGATACTTAGACTTCGGTTCTAGAGAGTAATATTGTTTTTAGCCATGTGGGATAAACCCAAAATAGGAAGTCCAGACAGAAGGTGTGACTGGAGCTCAATTAGGGGGCTTTGCCCTGACCTCCACCAGGAAGGACCCTGACAGGAGTAGAGATGTGAGCTTGACTTTGAAGCAAGGGCAAAATTTGGAGTAGGTGGGAAAAGTGGAAAAGGTATTCATAGTAAGACAAGAGCTATGAGCAAATCCACAGACCAAGGCTGTGGTGGTTAATTTTTTGTCTCAACGTGTCTAGATTGCAGTGCTCATGGTAACGATAACCCTGTATGCGAGACAGTGAAAGAGACACAGATGTATAGAACAGTCTTCTGGACTCTGCGGGAGAGGGCGAGGGAGGGATGATTTGGGAGAATGGCATTGAAACATGTATAATATCATATATGAAATGAATCTCCAGGTTCGATGCATGATACTGGATGCTTGGGGCTGGTGCACTGAGATGACTCAGAGGGATGGTACGGGGAGGGAGGAGGCAGGGGGGGTCAGCATGGGGAACACGTGTATACCTGTGGCAGATTCATGTTGATGTATGGTAAAACCAATACAATATTGTAAAGTAACCTCCAATTAAAATAAATAAANTTTTCACTTTCCTGCATTGGAGAAGGAAATGGCAACCCACTCCAGTGTTCTTGCCTGGAGAATCCCAGGGAAGGGGGAGCCTGGTGGGCTGCCATCTATGGGGTTGCACAGAGTTGGACACGACTGAAGTGACCTAGCAGCAGCAGCAGCAGCAGCATGTAGGATCTTATCTCTCTGACCAGGGATCAAAGCCAAGCCCCTCTGCAACGGGAGGTGAAATCTTAACCACTGGACCACCAGGGAAGTCCCCTTGATAGATAATATTTTGAGAGCAATGAGAAGGGTCCTTCCTTCTAGTTTATCCTCATTAGTGGCTTGACCCAATGCTTGGCTCGTGGGTGATTACACTTTTTTTTCTTAAACACCTCCATTCAGTGTTTTGGACCTGTTTTGAGGATCGTCATACTCCCAGTATTAACTGTCATGTTTAATAAGATAACTTCAGATTTTCACGGTAAAGGGAGAATCAGGGCCCTAGGGTATTAATATATTAAAATACTTAAGAGAAAGTTGAAAAAGATGCAGCCGTGTTTCCGTGGCCTCTGTTCTTACTCCTCATGGCAGGGTGTTGCCATGCTGCTGGGCCTGATGGTTCTGGTTGGGGGTGGGGGACAGGCCTCTGGAGGACAGGGCAGGAGGGCCAAGTGACCAGCCTAAATCTGACCCTCGCTGGAGCTGCCCTTGGTCCTGGCATCATGAGGAATGCCCCCAGGCTATCACAAGGACCCTGTGCTCTTAGATCGTTGCCCCAGAGAACTGTGCTCTGCACCCACCTGCAGTCACTGCTGCACTGACCTCTGGAAATGTCACATCACCTGTGCTCGAGACAAAATACCATTGGCTCATTTTCTCCCCTAGGCCCTGTCCCTTTGATGTTAAGTGGTGGATTTGGTGGAATCTGCCTGTGGCTTGCTGTTTACCCAGTGGATTGTATCAAATCCAGGATTCAAGTTCTTTCCATGTCTGGAAAACAGGCGGGATTTATCGGAACCTTGATAAGCATCATGAAAAATGAAGGTGAGTCTGCCATTTGCCGACCCAGAGGTGGTGTGTACAAAGAGCGGTCATTTCGCCACTAGTCTTGTTGAGGTTGATCACATGGATAATGGCTCTATTTCCCCCACCTCATAACCTTTTCTAACTGTGTATATAACCCACACTTATGGATTTGTTTTCAAACCCCTTTCTTTAGGTTCTTTCTTTATTCTCAAGAATGTTTAAAGTTCCTAACCTCCAGGCCAGGATTTTTTTTCCCAAATAGCCTGGAGGGAATTTTTAAAGTATATACTTTTGTCTAAGAGGACGGATGTTGCGAAGTTAGCACGACTTGTTTTAAGCAATATTATCAGAAGCTGAGCTCTAATGGAATCGCTAAGACATTTCAAACAGTGTGCATCCTTAATGCTAAGACTTCTGGAATGAGAAAGGCATAAAGCCGTTTCGGAAGGTTATTTGCTATCAGGTTTTGGTTATACAGGGGGATAAAGACTTTTGAAAGTAGCGGTTGTGTAAAGTCGATTTTATGCTACTAGTGAGTAAAGACCCGTCCTTCTGGCATTCACTGTGCATCTTAAAACTTGGCGCATGCACGTCTCTTGAGAGCGAGCACAGTAAAGATGCAGAAACTGATTTAACCCCAGATAGAGCGCAAGACGTCTATTACTAATAGTAACCCCATTTGTTTTTTTATTTGGCTGCACCGGCTCTCAGTTGCAGCGTGTGAGATCCTCAGTCTTCATTACGACATGCAGAATCTTTAGTTGCGGCATGTGGGATCTAGTTCTCTGACCAGGGATCAAACCTGGGACCCCTGCTATGGGAGTGAGGAGTCTTAGCCACTAGACCACCAGGGAAGTCCCCAGTAACCCCTTTTCAATTTGCATTACACTTCATAGTTTTACAAAGTACTCACACCTCCTTTACCCGATTGGATCTTCAGAACCGCCTTGGGTAGTACTGATACTAGAAACCTGATACTGATCAGATTTGTGACCTCATGCACATTCTTGCTCCTGGCCCACTGCCTCATGGTCCTCGCCCCCACGTGAACTGCAGAGCCACTGCCATCTATTGACTCTGGTTGCCTTCTGTCAGCCCATGTGGCCCCGCTCTGCCACATCCATCTACTAGGAGTTAACAGGCATGGGATTGGTGAATGTTCACCAGCTTTACTGGGAGACCTGCCCTTGCCCTTGCTTCTACTAGACTGTTTGGTTCCGTTAGCCCAGGAAACCTGCTCCATAACTGTTGAGTTTTAGCTCTATTGTCTGGATTTGTAAGTATAAAAATATCCATGCTGTGCAGGTTCGTGGGATATCTGCAAGAAGAGGGGGGAAGGATCTCAGTCTTTGATCACCCTTTTGTCTTCTAGGAGTACCTGCCTTATATTCTGGACTGAAACCTACCTTAATTCGTGCGTTCCCTGCCAATGGGGCCCTCTTCTTGGCCTATGAATACAGCAGGAAGTTGATGATGAACCAGTTCGAAGCATACTGAAGTGTTGCAGCGAACCTCTATCCAAGTGCAGGCGTTTGAGGACTGCAGTTCATCTCAGGGTTTCAAAGAGTACAAGACCAATTTGGAGTTATTTTGATTTCATGCAAATTATTATTTTTTTTTGTCTTCCATTCTTCTACCTTAAACTATAGAAGAGCCTCTATTTTATAGCATATAATTTCTGCCCATAATTGTATTGAAATAGAAAAATTGCTGCTCTTGTCCATGGTGGGACATGCAGGGTAGGTGGGCTGCTGGTCCGAGGTATACCTAATCTGGAGGGCTGAGGAGAACTATATCAAGGGCTTTTGCATGAACCTGTATGTGTCCATGCATTTTAGATGGTTATGTGTGGTGAGTGAAGCACAGTGTAGCTCCATGTCTTATCTCAGATCGCATCAGAAAAAAAAAAACTTGAGGTAACCATGTTTCATGAGGATGGTTATAAATGCATAATCCATTCTAGATGTAGGGTCTCTTTAAAAAAAAATATGCGTAGCACGTACACTATACTGTGGGTACAGTTTTTAAAACGTTTTCCTGTGGTGCTTGAAAACTTAAGATGTCCTAGATTTTTAAAAAGGAGAATGTACCGCATACGGGTGTGGCTTTCACGTTCTCGACTGACATTTCAGAGGAAGCATGCTGGATTCTCCTAGGATGTTCCTCTGTGAAAACAGTGCCAATCATCTTCCAGATAGGACCACATTCTGCGCCTCGACATAGGGCTGGGTGTGGTCCGGAGCCTTTGAGCAGCAGCCCGGGGCCGGCTTCTCTTCCCTGCTCTCCCAAGGGACTCCCCTCTGCTGGGCTTGAGCTAGAGGAAGAGGCTGAGGGGACACCGCCGTGTTCGGTGAAGCTGGTGGCTGACCGCTTCCGTCAGCTGCTTTCTGTCTCTGGGTCCTGGCCTGGGTGGGGTTCCAGGGATTCTATTGGATTCTCTATCCGTTTTGGGCCACGCCCTCCTTTGCCTCCGCCAATCAGAAGCCCTTCCAGGGAGCTGACTGCGGAAGCCCAGAGAGGCCCTGGCTCTGCCTCTGGGGATAGGCTGCTCCTGGGTGAAGCGCTCTCCTCTCAAACATCCTTAGGATTTGCCCTCCCCGTGAGGGGTGTTAGGGGAACTGGGCTGAATTTTTGTTTCAGGATCCCTCACTCCTGGTCAGGCTTTTCCAGCATGAGAGCCTTTTGACGTGGGCCCTCTGGCCGGCGTGAATTTCAGCGACGTGGTCTCTGGGGTGTGACTTGATCAATGAAACAAGTCATTTTATTAAACTATGCTGTTCGTCTGCACTACTCACAAACCCTAGTTCATTGGGTTTCTACAGACTTGGGAGGGACAGCTATTCTCCGTCGTCTGGTGTAAGGGACCACCCAGGGCTCTGATAAAAAGGTCTTAATGGGCCTCAGCGGCTGATGTGTTGTTAGTAACAGTCCTCAGCCGTGTGTCTGTCCCTGTGGGAAACGTCTAGTTTCTGCAAGCTTTTTGTTCTCCCTGAAGCCTCGGTGGTGACTCCAGCCACCTGCTGGAAGGCAGGATGCTCAGCGTTGTGCCCAGTGGGTTCGTGCTATGCCTGGTTTTCCGTTTGCCTTTTCTTGAAAAGCATTTTTCTACCTACCTTTTCTCCATATTTAAATGGTCAGTAGCTACTGAGTAGTGCTTCATCTAGACAGGCCTGGACTGAAACCAAAATAACGGGACTGGTTCCCCCAGGAAGAGGCTTCCTCCAGAGCCCACTGGCAGTACTACTACTCCTGTGTTGTCCTGCAAAGATGTAACTGAATGTCTTCAACAGAAACCGTCTGAGGCAAGTTAAGAGTGAGTGGGAGTAAGGAATGGGAACTTAAGTCAGAATTGTGTTTTTGTTTGTTTCATTCTATTTGCTTAACTCATGGTTCAGTATTTAGGTACAATTTGTACCATTTCAGATGTGTACTCCAGACAAAAATATAGTAGCTTGAAATACTATGTTTAAAGAAATTCTTGTGTTCTGTCATTAAATTATTTGCCTAATAGGTGACTATATGATTTAAGTACATACATGCAAAGAACCAACTGTCAGGAATGCTTGAGTCATGTATGGTGATATTTCAAGGTGGTGGTTTCATTGCAATTAGCATTGTTCTTTGTCAACAAAATTCCTGATGTAAAACAACTACTGATAAAAATCCATGTTATCTATACACTGCAGTGACNCTGGCGTGCTGCGATTCATGGGGTCGCAAGGAGTTGGACACGACTGAGCGACTGAACTGAACTGAACTGAGGCAACTGTTCTTGTTTTGTGTATGCCAGTTTTAGTCCATTCTTTTTTGTAAGTATGGATGAGATTTCCTTATCTATGTCTGGAAGCCTCCTTAGCCTCTTTAATTAACTTCCTTTTAGGTGTGTTCAGCTCAGTTGTTGATTCTTTGCCTTTTTTAGCTTTACAGAGAAGAAAGTGTTAGTCGCTCAGTCCTGTCAAACTCCATGACCCCATGGACTATATAGCCTGTCTGGCTCCTCTGTCCACGGAATTCTCCAAGCAAAAATACTGGAGTGTGTAGCCAGTCCCGTCTCCAGGGAATCTTCCAGACTCAGGTATCAAACCCTGGTCTCCTGCATTGCAGGCAGATTCTTTACTGTCTGAGCCACCAGGGAAGTCCTTTTTAGCATTTGAATTCTTGATATGTTTTGCAATTTTATTTTGTAGTTCCATTTAGAGTGGAAAAGACAGCTTTTGTTTATTTGCTTCTTCTCTTGTTGTTGCTGTTCAGTCAATAAGTCATGTCCGACCCAATGAACTGCAGCACGTCAGGCTTCCCTGTCTTTCAGTGTCTCTCAGAGTGTGCTCAAACTCATGTCCATTGAGTTGGTGATGCCATCCAGCCATCTCATCCTGTGTCGCCCTTTTCTCCTCTTGTCTTCAATCTTTCCCAGCATCAGGGTTTTTTCCAATGAGTTGACTCTTCGCATTAGGTGGCCAGAATATTGGAGCTTCAGCATCAGTCCTTCCAATGAATATTCAAGGTTGATTTCCTCTAGGACTGACTGGTTTGATACATCCACTTTTCTTTCCCTATGGTGCCTCTTTCCTGTCCTGTCCTGGCAGTTCGAGGCTGAAATTGCAGAGCCAGTCAGAAGCAGCTTGATTCCCCATTCCTAGGTTTCTACAATCCATGTAAACAAGAAGCTATAACAGAGCTGCTGGTGGTGGTGTCAAGCACCCAGGAGAACAAGAAAACTATTTGTGATTACTTTTGGTCTAAAACAGCGAATAGCATCCCCCTGGCTTCTGCTGACACATGATTTTGTGATGTTTTCCCCATTTCTAGTCCATAGAAATACTTATCTTGGCTTAGGCTCCAGCAAGTTTCTTTTTTTCTGTTTGTTTTCTCATTTTAGTTTCCATATCATTGCTATGAATTTATAATAGAAGCTCAACGAGTGAACACTTTGAGTCCAATTGCCAGTTGGTCTATCCAAAGCCTAAGTAACTATCAAAAATATTTTGGCTATAGCCAGTGGAGCTATAAATGAAGAGGTCACTTCTGGATTCAAATTCTATTTTCCTTTCCATTCCCAGGCAAACACAAGACCTTGTATGTTTTAGCAGAGTCACAACACCTTGAATATATTATAACCAGGTAACCTGATTACTCACTTGGTCCTAATCAATCCTATTTATCACCAACAAAATACATGCCATATTTATCTGCGTATCTCAGTCTCCATCTCTTGTTATCACCATCGTTCAGACTACTATCATCTTTTACCTGATCTACAGCAATAGTCTCCTAACTGGCTCACAGTTTATCCCTTTCTTATTCATATGGGAGCCAGTGGGATTGCTCTTAAACCTAAAGCTAATAATGTCAGCCCTTTGTTTAAAATCCTTAAAATCCTTTAAAACCAGGGACTTCCCTGGTGGTCCAGTGGCTAAGACTCCATGCTCCCAATGCAGAGCGTTGGGGTTTGATCCCTGGTTAGGGAACTAGATCCCACATGCTGCCACTAAGAACTCGCATGTTGCAACTAAGNGGGACTTCCCTGGTGGTCCAGTGGCTAAGACTCCATGCTCCCAATGCAGAGCGTTGGGGTTTGATCCCTGGTTAGGGAACTAGATCCCACATGCTGCCACTAAGAACTCGCATGTTGCAACTAAGACTGGCACAACGAAATAAATTAATTAAAAAAAAAATCCTTTGGTGACTTCCTGTTTTCAATGGGATGAGATAAAACCTCCCTTTTAACAGCCTAAATGGCACCATATGATCTGATTCTTTCCTACCTCCTGACATCACATTCTACTGCTGTCCCCCAGGTTTATTACATTTCCACAGTCTGTTCCTAAAACACCATAAAACTGCTTTTATTTCAAGGTCTTTGCACTTACTATTTCCTCTGTCAGGTTTCTAAGGTGGCTGACTCATTTGCATAACTCAGGCCTCTTTCTGGCCTTCCCCCATCCTTGTACCCCCGCATCTATCAGCAGTCCTATGGGCTCTGCCTCCAAAAGTGAAAGTTGCTCAGTCATGTCCAACTCTTTGCGACCCCATGGACTGTATGTATAGTCCATGGAATTCTCCAGACCAGAATAGTGGAGTGGGTAGCCATTCCCTTCTCCAGGGGATCTTCCCAACCAGAGGATCAAACCTAGGTCTCCCACATTACAGACGGATTCTTTACCAACTGAGCCAATATTCCAAATCCTCACACTTCTTCCGTCTTTGCCATTATCACCCTGGTCCCTGGAACCCTGTTACACTCTCAGTCACTGTAACAGATATATTGATATTAGGGCTCACTGATTATCCGGGTGCCCCAACAAACTTCTGCATCCCTTTCAAGTTACATGAAGTTGTGTCACTCACCATAGCCAATGGAGATACAAATGAACAGGTGACTTCTGGATTCAAGTTCTATTTTTCTTTCCGTTTCTCGGCAACCGCAAGCCCTTGTATGTTTTGGCAGAGTCACAGCACCTTGGGTATATTATTCACTACTTGTAGGCATCTGCTCAGGACCTGCATTGGACTTTGTGTGCTTTAACTGTAACCCAGAAAGTTTGGTATATTGTAGTTTCATTGTTTGAGTAAAAATATTTTCTCATTTCCCTTCATACTTCCTTTTTAACCCATGGAGTATTTAAAAGTGTGTTGTTACACATATTTGGAGATTTTCCTTTTGGAGATTTTTCCTTCCTAGTTTTCTAATAGAAATGACTTCTCTGTTATTGATTTCTAGGTTATAATCGTATCATGGTTAGAGAACATACTTTATGTAATTTAAATTCTTCTAATTCTTTTATAATTTTAATTCTTTTAAATTGGTTAAGATTTGGTTCATTTTATGACCTATCTTGGTGAATGTTTCATGTGCACTAAGAGAATGTGTATCGATAGAACATTCTATAAATGTCAATTAAATTTAGTAGCTTGATGATCAATTCTGCTGATTTTTTTCTTGCTGATTTTTTGTCTATTCATTCTATGTGTTACTGACAGAAGAGTATTGACCACTCCAACTAAAATTGTGAATGTCTCTTCCTCCTCTCTGTTCTGCCAGTTTTTGCTTATATATTTTGAATCTCTGTTGTTAGAAGCATATCATGTAGGATTATTGTCTTCTTGGTGAATGGATCGTTTCATCACTATGTAATGTCCCACTTTATCCCTGATAATTTTCTTTGTTTTAAATTCTAGTTGTCTGATACTAATGGCATTGGCCCCTTCATGGATCATAACATTATAGTGAAGGAGCTTGTGTAACCCATTGAAGCTATGAGCCATGCTGCATAGGGCCACCCAAGATGGCATATCATAGTGAAGAGTTCTGACAAAATGTGGTCCACTGGAGGAGGTAATGACAAACCACTCCAATCATGTACAGATGTGAAAGTTGGACCATAAAGAAGGCTAAGTACTGAAGAATTAACGCTTTGAAATTGTAGTGCTAGAAAAGATTCTGTAAGGAGATCAAACCAGTCAATCCTAAAGAAAATCAACCTGAATATTTATTGGAAGAAATGATGCTGAAGCTGAAGCTCCAATACTTTGGCCATCTGATAGGAAGAGCTGACTCATTGGAAAAGATCCTGATGCTGGGAAAGATGGAAGGTAAAAGGAGAAGGATGAGGATGAAATGGTTAGATAGCATCACCAACTCAATGGATATCAATTTGAGCAAACTCTGGGAGTCAGTGGAGAACAGCGGAGACTGGTGTACAGAGCATGGAGTTGCAAAGAGTCCGACATGATTTAGCAACTGAATAACAGTAGATGTAGTTGGCCACTCCAGCTTTCTTTTTAATGTGTTTTTTCATAGTTGTGCTGAGATCTAAAAATATTCTTTTAAATTGTGGTAAAAAATTTACCATCTTAACCATTTTTAAAGTGTACAGTTCAGCAACGTTAAGTATATTCACATTGTTGTGCGACAGATCTCTAGAACTTTTTCACAGTGTGAAACTGAAACTCATAGAAACTCACAGAGCCCACTGAACAAGTCCCAACTTCTTCCTCCCCCGTCCCTCTGACAACCACAGTTCTGCCTTCCGTTTCTATAGGTTTCACTATTTCAGGTGCTTACTCCAGGTTTCTTTTGACTGGTGTCTGCATGATGAATGTTTTTCCATTCCTTTAAAACTTTTTTTGAAGTTATGATTCACATAAGAGAAAATTCATTCGTTGAAAGTCTGCACTCAGTGGTTTCTAGTATATTCACAGATATGTACACCCATCACCATTACCTAAATGTAGAGCATTTCATCATCCCAAGAAGAAACTCTATGCCCATTAGTGTTTTCCCATATTACCACTAATCTTTCTGCCATATGGAATTACCTATTTTGGGCATTTCACACTCAATTTGTGACATTTTGTAAGCAGCTTCTTTCATTTGGCATAATCGTTTTCAAGGTTCATCCATGCTGTAGCATGCATCTGTATTTCATTCCTTTTTTATAGCTGAAAAAATTTTATGATTTTAGCACAGTTTGCCCATTCTCTTATTGATGGACACCTGGACTGTTTCCAAGTTTTGACTATTATGAACATATAATAGCTAGGAAGGTTTAGATACAAGGTTTTGTGTGAACATGTTTCCAGTTCTGTAAATTATATACTTAGGAGCAGAATTGCTGGGTCACATGGTAACTCTGTTTAACATTTTGAAGTTTAACTGTTTTCTAAAGTTCCTGCACCATTTTACATTCCCTATAGCAATCTTTGAGTGCTCCAATTTCTCCTTACACTCACCAGCTTTTGCTAATGTTCATCTTGTTTATAACCATCCTAGTGAGGAGAAGGCAATGGCACCCCACTCCAGTACTCTTGCCTGGAAAATCCCACGGACAGAGGAGCCTGGTAGGCTGCAGTCCATGGGGTTGCAAAGAGTCGGACATGACTGAGTGACTTCACTTTCACTTTTCACTTTCATGCATTGGAGAAGAAAATGGCACCCCACTCCAGGACTCTTGCCTGGAGAATCCCAGGGACGGCGAAGCCTGGTGGGCTACCATCTATGGGGTCGCACAGAGTCGGACACGACTGAAGTGACTTAGCAGCAGCAGCAGCAGCAGCAGTGAGGAGAAGGCAATGGCACCCCCACTCCAGTACTCTTGCCTGGAAAATCCCA
>SJYV01023443.1:94999-122047 GCA_006410875.1 Neotragus pygmaeus | reverse complement strand
GGACACGATTGAAGCGACTTAGCAGCAGCAGCAGTGCACTGAGCATGAAGTTGTCATTGATTTGCATTTCCCTAGTGGCTAATGCGGGAGATGTTTAGATAGCATCATCAACCCAATGGAGATGAATTTGAGCAAATTCCAGGAGGTAGTGAAGGACAGGGAAGCCCAGCGTGATGCATCCATGGGGTTGCAGAGTCAGACATGACTTAGCGACTGAACAAGAACAGCTAATTATGTGGAACATCTTTTCATGTATGTCTTGGCCATTTCTCCCCCATTTTTCTTCATTAGAATTTTTTTCTTTTTATTTTGTCTTGGCCATTTTTATATCTTGTTTGGAAAAGGTGTCTATCCAATTCCTTTGCCCATTTAAAAAATCGTGCTGTCTTTTTATTTTTGAATTCTAAGATGGTACTTTATATATTCTGGGTAAGGAAGGTCCCTTACCAAATATGATTTGCAATTTATTTCTTCAATTTTAGGCAGTCTTCATTTTCTTGATGGTGTCTTTTTTTTTTAAGAGAAATTTTATTTATTATTTTTGGCTGTGCTGAGTCTTCATTGCTTCGCTTGGGCTTTCTCTACTTGTGGCGGGTGGGGGTTACTCTCTAGTTGTGCGGTGTGGGCTTCTCATGTTGGTTCAGTTCAGTTTAGTTGCTCAGTCGTGTCCGACTCTTTGTGACCCCATGGACTGCAGCATGCCAGGCTTCCCTGAAAATCACCAATTCCCAGAGATTACTCAAACTCATGTCCATTGAGTCGGTGATGCCATTCATCTCATCTTCTGTCGTCCCCTTCTCCTCCCACCTTCAATCTTTCCCAACATCAGGGTCTTTTCAAATAAATCAGTTCTTTGTATCAGGTAGCCAAAGTATTGGAGTTTCAGCTTCAGCATGAGTCCTTCCAATGAATATTCAGGACTGATTTCCTCTAGGATGGACTGGTTGGATCTCTTAGCTGTCCAAGGGGCTCTCAAGAGTCTTCTCCAACACCACAGTTCAAAAGCATTAATTCTTTGGCACTCAGCTTTCTTTATAGTCCAACTCTCACATCCATACATGACTACTGGAAAAACTGTAGCTTTGACTAGATGGGCATTTGTTGGCAAAGTAATGCCTCTGCTTTTTAATATGCTGTCTAGGTTGGCCATAGCTTTTCTTCCAAGGAGCAAGTGTCTTTTAATTTCATGGCTGCAGTCACCATCTGCAGTGATTTTGGACCCCTCCCCCCAAAACAAAGTCTGTCACTGTTTCTACTGTTTCACCATCTATTTCCCATGAAGTGATGGGACCAGATGCCATGATCTTAGTTTTCTGAATGTTGACTTTTAAGCCAACTTTGTCCACTCTCCTCTTTAACGTCAAGAGGCTCTTTAATTCTTCATTTTCTGCCATAAGTGTGGTATCATCCGCATATCTGAGGTTATTGATATTTCTCCCAGCAATCTTGATTCCACCTTGTGCTTCATCTAGTTCAGCATTTTGCCTGATGTATTCTGCATATAAGTTAAATAAGCTGGGTGACAATATACAGCCTTGACATACTCCTTTCCCAATTTGGAACCAGTCTACTTGTCCATATCCAGTTCTAACTGTTACTTCTTGACCTGCATACAGATTTCTCAGGAGGCAGGTCAGGTGATCTGGTATTTCCATCTCTTGAAGAATGTTCCACAGTTTGTTGTGATCCACACAGTCAAAGGATTTGGCATAATCAATAAAGCAGAAGTAGATGTTTTTATTGAACTCTCTTGCTTTTTCGATAATCCCATGGATGTTGGCAATTTGGTCTCTGGTTGCTCTGCCTTTTCTAAATCCAACTTGGACATCTGGAAGTTCACGGTTCATTGTAGTGTTGAAGCCTAGCTTGGAGAATTTTGAGCATTACTTTACTAGCGTGTGAGATGAGTGCAATTGTGCAGTAGTTGGAGCATTATTTGGCATTGCCTTTCTTTGGCATTGGAATGAAAATTGACCTTTTCCAGTCCTGTGGCCAGTGCTGTATTTTCCAAATTTGCTGGCATTTTGAGTGTAGCACTTTCATAGCATCATCTGTTAGGATTTGAAATAACTCAACTGGAATTCCATCATCTCCACTAGCTTTGTTTGTAGTGATGGTTCCTACGACCCACTTGACTTCACATTCCAAGATGTCTGGCTCTAGGTGATTGATCACACATCGTGATTATCTGAGTCATGAAGATCTTTTTTGTACAGTTCTTCTGTGTATTCTTGCCACCTCTTCTTAATATCTTCTGCTTCTGTCAGGTCCATATCATTTCTGTCCTTTATTGTGCACATCTTAGCATGAAATGTTCCCTTGGTATCTCTAATTTTCTTGAAGAGATTGCTAGTCTTTCTCATTCTATTGTGTTCCTCAATTTCTTTGCATTGATCACTTAGGAAGGCTTTCTTATTGCTCCTTGCTATTCTTTGGAACTCTGCATTCAAATGAGTAAATCTTTCCTTTTCTCCTTTGCCTTTTGCTTCTCTTCTTTTCATAGTAAGACCTCCTTAGACAACCATTTTGCCTTTTTGCATTTCTTTTTCTTGGGCATGGTCTTGATCACTGCCTCCTGTATAGTGTCACGAACCTCTGTCCATAGTTCTTCAGGCACTGTATCAGATCTAATGCCTTGAATAGCTTCTCTTATTGCGGAGCACCATCTCTAGAGCTCGAGCTCAGTGGTTGTGGTGCATGGGCTTAGTTGTCCTGGGGCATGTGGAATCTTCCTGGACTGGGGATTGAACCCATGCCCTTGGCATTGGCATGTAGATTCTCAACCACTAGAACACCAGGGAAATCCAGTGGTGTCTTTTGAAGTACAAAATTTGTAAATTTTTGTGAAATTCATTTTATCCAATTTCTTTTCTGTGCTTGTGCGTTTGGTTTCGTACCTAAGGTTTTATTCAGTTTAGGATTATGAAGATTTATTCCTGTTTTCTTGCAAGGGTTTTATAGTTTTAGATTTTACATTCAGGTCTATGGCCTTATTTGAGTTATTTTTCATATATGGTTTAAGGAAAGGGTCCAATTTCACTTTTTGAATATATTGAATAGATATCTAGTTGTCCCAGCATCGTTTGTTGAAGTGACACATTTTCTCCATTGAATTATCTTGGCATCCTTGTTGAAATTAGTTGATCAGTGTGAAATTTTACCTTTCCTGCAGACAGCTTATGGTTGATTCATGTTATTTATTTTTGAATTATCCCTTTTGACACTCCTTTAATTACTATATTTATAACATTTACATTTAATGCAATTATGTATATATTTGGATTTAGATGTAAGGATTTGGAAAATAAGCATTAAGCCCTTATGATTTATGTTATAGAAATTTTATAAGTCTTTTTCAAGACATTGGTTATTATAACTTCATTTAGTTAACTTAGAAACTTACAAGGTTTAAGTTTTTAAGTGTTTATTATACATAAAATATCATGTATTAAAACTGGAGAAGACATAGAACTGCTTTTTTGTTGAGATACGATTGACATATAGCATTGTATTAGTTTAGGTGTTTAACATAATGTTTTGAAATACACATTGTAAAATGATTATCACAGTAAGTTTAGTTAACTTTAATCATCACACATTTACAATTTTTTCCTTATGATGAGAACTTTTAAGATTTACTGTCTTAGCAACTTTCAAATATACCATACAGTATTGTTAAACATAGTCACCCTGCTATACATTACAGTCACAAGAATTTTTTACCTTGTAACTGGAAATTTGTACCTTTTGACCGCCTTCATTATTTCACAGTTCTCCCCCACCCACATCTCTGGCAACCACCAGTGTGTTCTTTTATCTATTAATTCAATGGGTTTTTTTTTCATTTCCACATATAAGTGAGATCATTCAGTATTTGTCTTTTTCTGTTTGACTTATTTCACTCAGCATAATGCCCTCAAGCTCCATTCACGCTGCCTCAAATGGCAGGACTTCCTTCTTTTTTTTAATGGATGAACACTAGTTCATTGCATATATATGTATCTAAACACACTATATTCATCCATTCACCTGCTGATGGACAGTTAGATTGTTTCCATGTCTTGGCTATTGTAAATAACGCTGCAGTGAACATGCTGGTGGACAAAGAGCTGTCTTTAAGTCAATATTAACTCATCCCAATTGTTGAAAGATTCACCTATTTATCAGAAATAGTATGTGAACCTTTAAAAATACAATTTTAAATTATCTTACAATTATTGTAACATAGGCTATCATTTACATGCGCTTGTTCATATTTTAAAAACAAAGTACAGTTAATGAACTTATAGAGATTTTGATTATCTGGACTATAATATTCTTAGAGTGTATATGTAACAGATTTTAAATCAAGTAATAGTTTGCCAAGTGAAGGGAAAATAGGAAAAAACAAGAGAGGAGTATGTTTTAGACAACTAAGAAACTGTCTCCTTAAGGTGCTAATTCGCTTTCTTCTGCAAGGAAAAGGAAGTTTAGATGCAAAAAACTTATACAATCACTCATTACTATTGATGTAGTCCTTCACAATTAAGTACACATTTTTTCTGAAATAATTTTAGAATAAAGCTGCAAGGATGCTACAGAGAGGTCCTAAACACTCATTTATTTCCCCCTATTGCTAACACCTTACATATAATCATGGTACATTTGTCAAAGTTAAGGAAGTTAATAATGGTCCATTACTATTAACTACACTAGAAACTTTATGTGGATTTCAGCAGTTTTCCCAGTAATACCCACTTTCTCTTTCTGGATCTGGTTTAAGATATTACCTTTTAGTCATCATGTCTCCTTTGTGTCCTCCTGTCTATTTAGTTTTGAGGAGTGCTGATCAGGTATTTTTAAAGACAGTCCCTTGATTTTCTATTAGGTGATTTTTTTTTTTTCATATTTACACTAGATTACAGAATGGAAGGAATATCACAGAGGTGAAGTACCCTGCCCATGACTTTGAATCAGGAGTATACAGAATATCTATAGCCTCACATTAGTAATATTTACTTTGACCACCTGGCCAAGTTACTGTTTGCATATCTCCACCCTAGTCTTTAAAAGTTAGTCAGTAAGTCCACATTCAAGGGAGAGGGGAGTTCAGGTCTTCCGCCTGAAGTGGGGGGTGGGGTGGGGTGGAGGCAGTGGGAGTATCACATTAAACTGAATAGTTTCCCCCCCAAAGATATCTACGTTTTGAATCCCCAACAACCTTGTATTTTATGGCGAAAGGGATTGAACGCATGTGAGTAAATTGAGGCTGTTGTGGGCAGAGAATATCCTGGATTATCTGAAGGGATTCTAAATAATTAATTACAAAGATCCTTATAAGATGAAGGAGGAAGGTCAATAAAGAGAGAAAATGATGTGATGAAGCAGACAGGTTGATGTGGCCAGAAGCCTGCTAACAACATAAAAGAAGGTGGTCAAACAGAGGACTGGCTTTAAAGCCAGATTTCTACATGAGAACACCGAAGTTGGATCAGAGTCTTCAAATTGCTGCAATTTGGGGTATGTGGGGACATAAATAGTTGTTAGGAATACAAATTACCCTGACTTTTAGGGAAAATAGTCTAACAATATATCTTAAATATTAAATGTGCAGTCTTTGACAAAGTAAGCCCATGTTTAGAAATCCCTTTGATAGAAATTAAAGTTCAAGTTCATAAAGATAAATGTAGAAGGATGTATACTACATCATTCATTATGTGAATTACAATGCTGCCGATTTTGTTTTTGAAGTGAAGTGAAGTCACTCAGTCGTGTCCAACTCTTTGTGACCCCATGGACTGTAGCCTACCAGGCTCCTCTGTCCATGGGATTTTCCAGGCAATAGTACTGGAGTGGACTGCCATTTTTGGTTCAAAAAGATGTTATAAGTGTCATATTTGCTTTTGAACCATTTATTTCTCCCTATGGCTAATCCATCAGCAAATCTTATCTTCTTTACCTCCAGAAACTGTGTTCTAGATCTGGCCATTCCTCTTTGCCAGTATTATTTTACTGGTCAGTAAACACAAATCAATATATTTTTATATATTACAATTATATAATATTGGTGGTTTTACATATACCACAATTTAAACATTCTACTATTATTTTAAATCTTTTAATATCATAGTGAATAGGTGCTATTAATTACTGTAGGGTGTTTATGTTTAATTTTTTAAAGTACTGCATAAATGTTGATAAAAGCAAACAATATTTATAATTTTCTCTACAATCACTGGATTACTTTGATTTTATTGGCAGGGGTGATCAGGTGAAAACCATGCGCAGATGAGCACTGGAGAAAACATTCCTAAGCATTTTATACATAGAGATAATTTTAGCCCTGGACACTAACTGCAGTCTAAAATAATGTTTCCTTTCTTTGTTGTAAAGTTCTCTCTTCCACAGGATACTTTGTAAATCTTAGTTTTAAGATTTCAGGCTTCACTGATAGGCAAGTTGATCAGTGAATTTTTAAAATCACTCAACATTGAAGGCCCTTGTTATTTATTATCTATGGAGAAGGAAATGGCAACCCACTCCAGTATTCTTGCTTGGAAAATCCCATGGACGGAGGAGCCTGGCAGGCTACAGTTCATGGGATGGCAAAGATTCAGGCACGACTGAGCGACTGAACAACAACAAATTATTTGCTCACAAAATTCTGTCCTCATTATGTTCAACATTTTGTTAGCTGCCTTGGCCACAGTACTTTATCCAGATGACGTCTTCACTAACTACTTGTGGACACTAAAATCATCTGCTCTTTTTTCACTAACACTGCCCTGTGATGGTTGATAAGGAAAAGTGAAGTGAAGGCGTTAGTTGTTCAGTCATGCCCAATTCTCTGCAACCCCATGGACTGTAGCCTGCCAGGCTCCTCTGTCCATGGAATTCTCCAGGCAAGAATACTGGAGTGGGTAGCCATTCTCTTCTCTAGATCTTCCTAACCCAGAGATTGAACCCAGGTCTGCTGCATTGCAGGCAGATTCTTTACTCTCTGAGCCACCAGGGAAGCCCTAGATGGGAAAGGACAAAACAAAAATAAAAAAAAATTCCAAAGAGGAGTCTCATGATCTCACTCTTGTTAGAAGTATGAATAACACTTGTTTGCATGTGTGTGTGCAAAGTCCCTTCAGTTTTGTCTGACTCTGCGACCCTATGGACCTTAGCCTGCCAGGTTTTTCTGTCCAAGGGATTCTCCAGGCAAGAATACTGGAGTGGGTTGCTATGCCCGCCTGCAGGAGACCTTCCCCACCTAGGGATCAAACCAGCGTCTCTTACATCTCCTGCATTGGCAGCCTGGTTCTTTAACACTAGCCCCACCTGGGAAGCCCACATAATACTTTACAATTTAGAAAAATTTGTACCCCCTTCATGAAACCTCAGAGCAAACCGTTGAGGCTATCAGTGTCATACCTACCTAACAGATGAAGATAGCTTTAGCTAAGAGGTGTGGTGTGCAGCAAAATTCCATGGATTTGAATCCTCCCCTGTTCACATTATATTGTATTACTTTCCACCACAACTACTAAGGGACTGTGTTTTTGGCTTGTTTTTCCTTTCTGCAAACCATTTCTTTTGCATTAGTTCCCTCTGGAATAAAACCTTAGAAAGCTTTTTAGCCTTTTGAGTGTATTTTTTAGGAAATCACGAATTTACTATGCTATTTATCATTCATGAGTTCTAAAGTGTACAGTACCACCAAGGAAGCAAATGTAATCTGGAAAAGGTATAACTTCACACTTGACAACGCTTAACACAGAAAGGCATTACTGTCTCACCCCATGGGAAGCATCACTGGTGTATAGCATGCATTGTGTTGGGGATGCCAGAGGAAGTAGAAGTGAACAAGTTTAACGCTCAGACTGCATAACTTGAACTTTATCTTGTTCACGTCTCTCAAGTTTCATCTCATGAGCACAAGATACAAAATCCAGTCCTAACAGCTCTCCCCACCCCCACCCCCCCATAGCTGACGTCGGCTCTACTCTCAACAGTCCTTTGCTCTCTTAGCTGCTGTGATTCCTAGGTTTCTTTTGCACAAAATCTTCCAGAATTGATCTTTTCTGGACACGCTGGTCCCCTGGACGGTCGGGGGCTGGGTCCCAAGCTTCCATGCCATTCTCACTTAACGTGCCTTAGGACCGTAACGTACTTGATTGTGCCTGAAAAGCTCCCTGAAGTACTCCTGGCTCCATCGGTTAACCCTACTTTACTGCGCTTCAGGTTCTCCTGATCGTTTCTCGAGCTCTCCTCAGGGTTCGGTCCGTATTGGTTCCGAAACGCTCAGCGGGAGGGCAGCAGGTTCTGCGACTCGTCCTGTTCCGCAATCCAGCCCCGCAGACTTCTTGGTACCAGCTCTGGCTTCTCATCCCGGACGCGGCGGCTTCCCTTCTCTCTCTCCAAACAACACACCGGAAAACCTCGAATTGCTGACATCCTTCTGCTAGCCGAGCCGGCGCGCTGGGGGCAGACCCAAAAAGAGTTGGGCGGCCCGCGCATGCGGACTCGACGGCCGCCACACAAGCCTCCCGGGCCGCCTCCCCTCTGCCCGGCCGCGGCAGTTTAGAGCTCCTGACAGCTCCGCCACCGGCGGACGCAGCCTCGTCTCCTGCTTCCACGTTACCCTATCAGAGACGGGGCGGGGCGGCGGCCCCCGTGGCCTATCAGCGCGAACCACGATCCCGGCGAGCCCAGTAGGAGCGCAGCCAGAAAGGAGGCGATTGGGCCGCGGCGGCGCTGGGGGCGTGGCGTAGCCAGGGCCCCGCCCGCCGCCGCCACCGCCGCCGCTGCCTCCGCCTTCCCCTGGGCGCCAGCCGCCTTAGGCCCGAGCGAGAGCGGACGGCGGGCGGGCGCCCGCAGCTGCAGCCTGAGCGCCGCGGCGGGGGGCTGGTGGGACCCGCAGCTTTGCTCCTCCTCTGCGCCCGCGCTCTCGGACATGGTGGCCCCCGGCTCTGTGACCAGCCGGCTGGGCTCGGTGTTCCCCTTCCTGCTGGTCCTGGTGGACCTGCAGTACGAAGGTGAGTCGTGTCCCGCCTCGGCCCGGAGGAGGCGCGCTNATTGATGCTTTTGAACTGTGGTGTTGGAGAAGACTCTTGAGAGTCCCTTGGACTGCAGGGAGATCCAACCAGTCCATTCTGAAGGAGATCAACTCTGGGATTTCTTTGGAAGGAATGATGCTAAAGCTGAAACTCCAGTACTTTGGCCACCTCATGCGAAGAGTTGACTCATTGGAAAAGACTCTGATGCTGGGAGGGATTGGGGGCAGGAGGAGAAGGGGATGACCGAGGATGAGATGGCTGGATGGCATCACGGACTCAATGGACGTGAATCTGGGTGAACTCCGAGAGATGGTGATGAGCAGGGAGGCCTGGTGTGCTGCGATTCATGGGGTCGCAAGGAGTCGGACACGACTGAGCGACTGAACTGAAATGAACTGATTCCACTTCTTTTACGGATTTTAATGTTAAGTATCTCCTACCCTATGGAGTGTAGTACTAATGTCGAGTTAGCATTAATTAATTTTGGCCACTTAAGAGAAAGTTGAGCTTCCTTGGTGGCTCAGATGGTAAAGAATCCGCCTGTAGTGCGGGAGACCTGGGTTTAATCCCAGGAGAGAAGGGAATGGCAACCCACTCCAGTGTCCTGGCCTGGAGAATTCCATGGACAGAGAAACCTGGTGGGCTACAGTCCATGGAATTGCAAAGAGTTGGACACCACTGATGGACTGATACTTCACTTTGAAGAGAAAGTTGCCTGTGTTCTGGTTAACGTGAGTTATTATTTTAAGTTACACAGGTATACACTTGTGTAAGTTTTGCCTTTTCCACTGGCTTATAGGCTGTCTTTTTAGAATCACTGTTGTGTATATGATTCTGTAGGACTTTATATCGATCTTGTATTTTCCAGAAGGAAAACCTTACCCGAGAGCTATTCACCCAATGTGGAACACGTGGTGACATTTTACAAAGAGGTGCCAAAGTGCTGTCTTCTTTAGGGTATTGTCTGTGTGAAGTAGCCAGGACTTGGTCCAGGTGGTAGAGAAAAAAGGAAAAAGTTCTTAAACTTACCGACAGTGACTGGCACTCTCCTGGGCACCTTTCTGTAAGCTGTCTCCTGTTCGTGAAGGTACAAGATGATGTTTGTACTCTCCAGATGAAGAAACTGAGGCTTTAAGAATTTAGCTTGGATAAGGTCAAATAGCTGTTAACTCTAAGAGACGTAAGTTGAGCTTACATTATTTGACTCTAAAGTTCATCTTGCTTGTGGACTGGAGACAGAAGTTAAGTGGCTGAGGCTATCCTATGGGCCCAAGCACTTGTAAGTAGTGGCAGCTGAGAAAATTCAGCCTTTCTGTTTGTTTGCCACTAGCAGTAATAAACAGGAAGAGAATTTCCTGACATCTTTAATACAGTGGTTCTCAAGCTTGAGTGGGTGGTCACCTGGATTCCTTTTTAAACAAAGTGCCGAGCCTCACTCCCAAAGTCCTTGATTGAGTAAGCCTAGGTGGGACCTGAAATTTTGCATATCTAAAAAGAAATCACTGGTATAATGAGTTATGCAGTGGAGTTAAATTAGATATCTGTTGTGTAAATCAGGTATTTATTTTATTTGATGGAGATATAAAGGTAGGAAAGAACCTCTGACAGCAAGCTGTCAGCTCCAGTTTTCCCAAGTAAGTTGTGTGTCTGAGTTTTCTAACAAGTATTTCTGGAGGCATTTAGGACTGCCTGATTCCACTATTGAGCCCAAGGCTTGAAGACAGAAGGGACAGAACAGGTGTGAGAAGAGTGAATATGAAACAAAGAGTTGTATTGCAGAGTGTCCCCAATAATTAGCTCAGGGGGCCTAGTTTTGTCTGATTTAAAAATACTTATTTTTTTCCCCTAGGCTTTTCCGTTAATTGTAATTCAGAGAAATGAAGTATTTAATAGGCTCATGAATTGAAAGGTTAAATCCTTTAGCACCCTTTTTCAAATAGACCTTTGAAAGAAGGAAGTCTGAAGCACTAGTTTAGGAATAGAATTTTTGGAGCAGAAGGAAAACTTTCCTATTATCTACTTTAGTATTCTTTTGTTACAGATAAGGAAGCTGTTTTAATTCTCTGCTAATGGTGTGTTTTATTTGGTGATTTAAGTGGGAACATAACCTGAGAACCAAACCTTCTTTTATCTCTTTCTTCCTTAACATTCTTTCTGAACTCAGTTTATCTTTATTTCACTGTACTGACCTGACAAAACCATATACTTTGGACACTGGGAAAAGAACAGTTACAAAAGATGGTGATACTTTTTATGCAAACTGTGCTCGCTAGGGTTTTCTTGACATTATTTAAATATGAAGATAATAAATAGCAAAAACAAAGGACTTTCAGTAATTTATATACCCCCTACCCCTTACCTGTGGTTTCTCTTTTCTTGGTTTTGGTTACTTGTGGTAAACTGTAGTGTGAAAATATTAGATGGGAAATTCCAAAGATAAACAATTCATAAGTTTTAAATTGCAAACCTTTCTGAATAGCATGATGAAATCTCACGCGGTCTTGGTCTGGCCATGAATCATCTCTTTGTCCCCTGTATCCAGCCTGTCACTTAGTAGCCATCTGGATTATCAGCACTATTGCAGGGCTTGTGTTCAGGTAACCCTTCTTTTACTTAATAATAGCCCTAAAGTGCAAACCTAGTGATGCTGACAATTCGGAAGTTTGGATATGCCAAGAGAAGCTGTAAACTGCTGCCTTTAAGTGAAAAAAGTCTGTGTCTTAGTAAGGAAAGAAAAAACAAAACAAAGCTGTATGCTAGGTTGCTGAGATCTGTGGTAAGAACCAATCTCCTATCTGTGAAATTGTGAAAAAGGAAAAAGTAATTTGTGCTAGTTTGACCGTCGCACCTCAGACGACAGAGGTTGTAGTCACAGTCTGTGATAAGTACTCAGATAAGATGGAAAAGGCATTCCATTTGTACAATAAGATATTTTGAGAAGAGGGCACAACCTTCACATCTTTTATTATAGTATATTGCTATAATTGTTCTATTTTACTATTGTTGATCTCTGTGTCTAATTTATAAATCAACCTTATCATAATGATAATTGCGTATGAATAGGAAAATATAATGTGTACATGGTGTGTGTGTGAAAGTCGCTCAGTCATGTCTGACTCGTTGCAACCACATGGACTATACAGTCCATGGAATTCTCTAGGGCAGAATACTGGAGTGGGTAGCCTTTCTCTTCTCCAGGGGATCTTCCCAATCCAGGGCTCGCACTCAGGTCTCCTACATTGTGGGCAGATTCTTTACCGGCTGAGCCACAAGGGAAGCTGAAGAATACTGGAGTGGGTAGCCTATCCCTTCTCCAGCGGCTCTTCCCAACTCAGTAATTGAACCCGGGTCTCCTGCATTGCAGGCGGATTCTTTACCAACAGAGATATGAGCTATCAGGGATGCCCTATATGTATATATAGGGTTCAGTACTATCCATGGTTTTGAAATCCACGGGGATTTTGGAATGTATTCCCTGAGAATAAGGGGGAACTCCTGTAAACTAAGTATTCTAGCAGACTCTCAGAGAGCTTCTAGAAAATTATTTTAAGTTCATCTAATGATATAGGCTGTTATTTAGCAGTAGTGTCCAGGTCTCAATTCACTTGGCTAGTTAGCACTTAGTGAGTGCCCAGAAATGGAGTAGTTGCTGTGGGATGGGGGGAGTTATGCTGAAATGGGATGGCCAATAGTCAATAGGCTTTACCTTCCCATGTGAAGTTAATGAATTGTGGTTAAGCTTAATTTCTGTTGCTATAGTGTTCCTTTGATTATTGTCCAGTTATTAATCTTTCTTTGTATGGAAATATCATGGAAACGCAGTCTCTTGCTCTTAAGAACAAAAACATCATGTCAGCCATAAATTGATTTTTCAAGATCTTTCGGATGCTGCTTTTTAAATTTTTGAAAATAAGTTTTAAAAATCTGATGAGTTTGTGTTATTCGGAGTTACTAGAATACGAAGACTCATTTAATCGGTTAGCAGAGGCTTCACCATAGTGTTCTTTATAGGTGAGATACATGCAGTAGAGAACTCGTGGCTTTTGTCTTTGCATTTATAGACAACTTGGGGATGTAACACATGTTTTGTGAAGCATCTGTGTTCTCTTGCTACTTGCTCAATGTGGATTTCATGATCCATCTTGTAGTCAGTCCATTGGAAGCACCCTTTAATTTTCTTGTCTGTGTTGTCTTTGTGTTTATTCGCTTGCCACAATTTGAACTGATTTAAATTCAACCTGGCCAACTGGTTTGTTGAACCTCAGAGCTGATCATGGATGGAGAAAAATGAAGATAACCTTGCTGACAGGTCTCATTTTAAGCATATAGTCTCTATTTCCAATGCATACTCAGTACTGCTAACATTCCTACCTACAGTTCCCACAGTTCCCTAGTGTTTTTGAAAGTCAGTGTCTCAGACCTTTTCTTCTTTTTTTAAATCTCCAGTTGAAATTCTCCTTTCTTTTCTTCCTCATTCTTTATGTTTGGCTGCACAAGGTCTTAGTTGTGGCATCTAGTTCCCTGACCAGGGATGGAACCCAGATCCCCTGTGTTGGGAACTTAGAGTCTTAGCCACTGGACCACCAGAAAAGTCCCTCTTCCTCATTCTTTGTGACCAGGGGTCCCCAACCTCCAGATCTCGTGCCTGTTGATCTGAAGTGAAGCTGATGTGGTGATAATAGAAATAAAGTACACAATAAATGTGGTGTGCTTGAATCATCCTGAAACTATCTCCCTTCCCCAACCCTATCCGTGGAATGTCTTTCCTAGAAGACATTCTAGGAAACCTGTCCCTGGCGCTAAAAAGATTGGGGACTGCTGTTTTAGACTTTGTCTTTATTGAGAAAATGAAAGCCATCACAGGGCAGTTTCTTCTTTCTACCTCTGAATTTAGTAGCCTACCTGCATCTGTACCCATTCTCCTGCTTTTCTTAACATTAATGATTAAAAAAAAAAAAAAATCCCTCCTCTTGGCAAAATCCAATTTTATACTTATGCCCTGGATTCCATTTCCTGTCACCATCTGAAAATACTGCTTCTTCAGTTACTGTTTTTCTCCTGTATCATCACTTTCTTCCTCTGCTGGGTCACTGACATCAGCACTCCAGCATGCTATAGTGTTTCCCTCTTAAACTGAGCTTTGATGTTATGTGTCGCTTTAGCTACTGAACAGCATCATTGTTTCTCTTGAGAGCGGAACTTCAGAGAGTCATTGGTAGTCTCTCTTGCTATATGCTCATCTCCTATTCTCTTCTCAACACAGTAGAGCCTGCAAAGCCTTACATATCTGACTCCTGTTTACTTAGACCTTTTTTCATCTTAATCTTCTCCTTCACTGAGCTCCTGCCACATCAACTTGACTTCCAAATGCCCACCTCATTTCTGATGTAGGTGTCTTTATTCTTGTTGTTCCTGTACTCCGAAGGTTTCAGAGAACAGCTTTCCAAATGAGTGTTCATATTTCAGCCCTGACATACTATTTAAGAAACATGCTCTAGGTTGGTTAATAATCTTCTCTTTGCCTTTTTGTGTTTTCTTCATAAAACTTAATGTTGTCCTCAATTACTTGATTTGTATTTGTCTGTCTGCCTCTCTAGAATATAAGCTTTATGGAAGGTGCTCTTATCTCTGTACCTAAACTATGTTGACATGGAGTAGATTTGCAATAAATATTTTCAAAATGGATGAGTGAGGTTGACTGTTCTAACTTTTTTTTTTAATATATGAACTCTTCTAAACTGATTTTCTAAGTTAAAATTCATTGAGAAAGCAAACCCGTCACAACATTTATGCTTTCACATTTAACTGAAGTGAAGACTAAAGTCCGTTGGAATTGAGCAAACGTGGTTACAATAGATCTTATTTTCCTAGTTCACCCAGGAAGATCTTGGTGTAGACATAGTTCACATGTACCTGCTACGTAACTCAGCCTTGTCTTCCTTGAAGTCTGTGTGTCTGTGTGCACGCGCGCACGTGCTCAGTTGTAAGTCTGGCTGTGTGTGTGCGTGCATGTGCTCAGTTGTAAGTCTGGCTGTGTGTGTGTGTGTGCATGTGCTCAGTTGTAAGTCTGGCTGTGTGTGTGTGTGTGTGTGTGTGTGTTGTGTGCTCAGTTGTAAGTCTGGCTGTGTGTGTGCGTGTGTGCTCAGTTGTGTCTGCCTCTTTGCAGCAACATGGACTGTAGCAGAATACTGGAGCAGGTTGTCATTTCTTCCTCCAGGGGATCTTCCCTCCTCTGGGGAATCTTCCTGCCCCAGGGATTGAACCCGTGTCTCTCGTGTCTCCTGTATTGGCAGGTGGATTCTTTACCACTAGTGCCACCCGGGAGCTTTTGGCTTTGAATACTAAAACAGTTTTTAGGTTAGGGTGATTGGAAAGAGATGCTTGCCAGGTCTAGGGGTTCCAGCTCAGTATATTTTTATTAAAACTCTTTTGTCATTGGTCCTTACTCGACTGTGGAATTGTGAAGATAATGTACTTCCTGCTCTTTGGAGAGAGCCAGATTCCGCTGTTCTCTGTGTTTCTGTCTTGAGGCTTCATTCTCTGCCCCAGCTTGCTCTGATCGTGGGTTTAGATAGGACCTTTTACAGACAGCACTCTTTCTTTCCCTCCCACATTGTGTTCTTTTCCCCTGCCTGTGTTCAGTTTTAGAATGATCTTAAAGTTCTCTTTCTCCCTGACAGTCTTCAGTGCTCCAGCCTGAACAGCCCCCGGACTGGCTTCTCTTCTGCCACCTGGCCTTGGCTTGAGCCTTAGCGTCTCCGATCTTTTGTTCTTGACTTTTTCAGTCTGGTTGTTCCCGTCTTGATTGTGACTCTCAGCACGTCATACTTTTTAAACCCTCAACTTTGTTTCTTAAAATTGTTTAGTTTTTGCTCTGTAAAAATATGACAGATCCTAATACGGTTATAACTTCAGTAAAAGACTTAGCTGCTTCACCTTTTTCCCCGTCCATGCTGTATACTTGGCTGACCTTCGGCTGGCTCTTGTCTGTGGAGAAACTGGTCTGTTTAATGCTGCTCAGGAGACAGCAGGATGTTTGGTTGTCTTATCTCAGAAGTAGGAGGCCTCTCTCACTGTCACTGTCTCCCAGGATGTGGCAAAGGAATAAAAATTATCCATGGCTTAAAAGGCACAGTTGAGATGCTGCAGAAGCAGCCATGTTTACAATTTTTAAAGAAACATATTTGTGTCTGTATGAATCTTTGGTGGGTTTGATTTTTATAATTGTTATTGTGTATCTTAGATTCTGTTATATTGACGAACTGTAACACATTTAAATTTAGTTACATTCATTCAATAAATATTGAGTACCACTTTGTGCAAGGTAGTGGACTCGGTGGTATATAAAGAAGAAAAGACAGTTCCTTCTCCCGGGCTTGCTTTTGGTCGGGTTTGGGACTTGGCAGGCAGCTGTGCAGGTCAGCTTATTGAGGCAAGGGGACTGCAGAGTGAAGTCCTGTGCTTGTGAGTGGAGGGATGCCCAGTGTAGGAGGAACTGTCCCCGCCTTCTCACTGAATTAGCTGGGGAAAGTTTCACAGGGAACTGGCGTTTGAGGGCAGAATCCCGATGGAGGAGGGAACTTTGCCAGGGGGGCAGGCGGGGAAGGCGTTTCTGTGGAACAGCAAGTTGAAAGGGATGCATCTGAGAACTGGTGTGTTCAGGGAGGTTCCGCCCGTTCCCTGTGCTGTGTCTGTGTGTCAGTCGCTCAGTCGTGTCCGACTCTTTGCGACCCCGTGGACTGTAGCCCACCAGGGTCCTCTGTCCATGGAATTCTCCAGGCAAGAGTACTGGAGTGGGTTGCCATGCCCTACTGCAGGGCATCTTCCCGACCCAGGGATCGAACCCAGGTCTCCCACATTGCAGACAGATTCTTTAGCGTTTGAGAGTGAGGGGTGATGAGGCTGGACCCGCATGAGGGACCTGGTCATGCAGAGTCCTGTTTGCCTTTAGATCTGAAGGGACTTGAACTGAATCTCGCCAGCGCTGTGCAAACTGCAGCATTTTATTAGGAATGCATTTTGGGAGGATTTCTCTGGCCGTAGCAGGGGGCTGGCCTTGGAGGAAGGTGGGGGAATATCCCAGTGAGGAGGCATGTCCTCTCTTTTGGGGGGAAGGGGGCTACACAGCCACCACTTACACACTGTGGCAAGTTCTGTTACGGAAAAGTGACCGAGGTGCACTGGGGGAATAATAATTAATTCTCCCTGGAAGACTGAAATTTTTATAGAGGAAGTGGTATTTACTTATCACATTGTTAGATGCAAGTGATGTTAGATAAGATAGTAACATAATAAGGGTCTGAGTTTAAGGTAAAAGGCACAATAAATGCTGGATGCCGCTTTCAATCATAGAAGGCAAGAGAAGCTTAGTTTGGAGAGGAACTTGACCTCTGGGGTGACAGTATACCAAACTCTTTGGAGGGACACCTCATTGCTTTATTTGAAGGACTAGTGCAGATGAAAGAGCCCAGGTGGATGTTTTGGTCAGGCTTATAGAAAAGGTCACGGTAACCCCAACATGCATGCACGGCCACCAAGAAAGTGGCCCTGTGGTGTGGTAAGCCAGCCTGGGCCTCAGCTCTCAGGGTCGCTGTCCCCCAGGGTGTGCTTGTCAGAGAGACCCTCTGCCGTGCCAGACTCGCGGGGCCCCATCTCGTGCCCGCTGGTGTCGGGGCCACCCGGGTCTTTGGATTTCATCTGCTCATTCAGGTAACGAGTCTCAGCGAAGTCGCCCAAGCGGGTGTTGTTTAGTCAGTGACCAGCTTGTGCAGTTCCCGTAGGTGCTTTTCAGGAGTAACACATGTTCTGCTGTGTTCCGCCGGCCTGCTCTCCGAGTCCTCCTGGTTTAGCATCTTGATACCCTGAAGAATTTGGGATTCAGCCGCCTTGTTGGTTTGTAGCTTCATCAGTGTCTCAGCATATTCTCCGTCTTCATGAGACTGCTGAAGAAGATATTTGGCATATCCTTTGCAGCCACACCATCAGGATCAAAGCAGCAAGACGCGGCCCGGGAGATGCAGGAGGCGAGGAGCGCCCGGTGCATCTGACCGTTGATGGTGGCCCCAGAGTCCTGGTGGTCGCCTGGGCACACCTGCGAGGGGCACTCGGTCGTCGCGGCAGGTGAGGTGTGGCAGGTGTGGCAGTGCTGGTCCGGCCCAGCCTCTGGCAAGCGCTGCTGACGCGGGAAACTGCAGCGGCTCTGTAGAATGTGTGGCCCGAGGCATCTGGAATAACTAGTTGAAAGAACTTTGCAGATGTACTCTTGGCTCCCACTAAACCTCAGGGTCTACCTGTGAGATTGGAACAGATTGTGGTTAAAATGTGCCATTAAATCATGGGTTGGGTGAGTGAAGCATGCAAGGCTGAGCAACTGTGGAGAGAGAGCTTAGCCTGGTTTGTATGGTGGAAAGGTTTCTGAGTTGTGCTGCAAATACAGCTAGGCTTTGAAATTGAGTCATGTTCTGACAGTTATCATGAGTCTGCAGGTAGCTTGGGTGACTTCTCTGAGCCTTAGATTCCTCAGTTAACAAAGTATGAAAGATGTTTACTTTCTAGGTTTATTGTGAAAGTGAAATAGATATTCTGAAAGTATTCAGCATGTTTTTTTTTTTTTTAATTTCTTAATTTCCTTCTGTGTTACATCTTTCCTGTTAGACATTTTCATGACTGGATAAGGAAAGTACTGTGACTAATGGTTTAGCTCATATCCAAATTTCTTACTTCCTCCAGCAATCTGAAATCCTCTACTAAGTACATTGATCTGATTGTACCTTTGAGAAAATTAAATGGGAGATGTTTGAAATCTTCTTGATAATTGGAAGACTGCTTCCTTTACGTGTTATGAGTACATAGATAAATCCATCAGTTTGTCTTTGAAATTAATTTTACCAGCTGTAATAGACTGGATGGTTAGAGTTCAGCCACAGCATTTTCACCATTCTTACTCGATCCCTAGTTCATTCTCTAGTGTCATTTTAACATGTTTTCTGTACACACATTTGTACATGTGATGCACAGTCTTTTAAACTTTATAGTGCTGCTGCTGCTAAGTTGCTTCAGTCATGTCTGACTCTGTGCGACCCCATAGACGGAAGCCCACCAGGCTCCCCCGTCCCTGGGATTCTCCAGGCAAGGACACTGGAGTGGGTTGCCATTTCCTTCTCCAATGCATGAAAGTGAAAAGTGAAAGTGAAGTGGCTCAGTTGTGTCCAACTCTTAGTGACCCTGTGGACTGCAGCCTACCAGGCTCCTCCGTCCATGGGATTTTCCAGGCAAGAGTACTGGAGTGGGGTGCCATTGCCTTCTCCAAGACTTTATACTAGGAACTGTAAATGTTTATGTGGAGGTAAAGTTTATATTAGAATTTACCTTTAAAAAATCGAAATGAACTGCCTTTAATTGTTTTAATTTCCCTACTCTTATCACTTAAAAAGATTTAAGTGAAAGTCGCTCAGTTGTGTCTGACTCTTTGTGACCCCATGGAATGTAGTCGATAGAATTCTCCAGGCCAGAATACTGGAGTGGCTAGCCTTCCCCTTCTCCAGGGGATCTTCTCAACCCAGGGATTGAACCCAGGTAGCCCGCATTGCAGGCAGATGCTTTACCAGCTGAGCCACAAGGGAATCCCAAGAATGCAAGAGTGGGTAGCCTGTCCTGTCTCCAGGGGATCTTCCTGACCCATAAATCAAAAACCGGGGTCTCCTGCATTGCAGGTGGATTCTCTACCAGCTGAGCTATCAGGGAAGCCCAAAAACATTTAAAGTAAAACCTTACTTTGTGAAAGTTTCTACATTTACCAACGTGGAACATGATATTATCAACCTCCCTGTACTCATCTCCCCGTGTTAACAATTAACAACCCCTGACCAATCTTATTTCATCTGTATCTGTGGATTATTTTGGAACATTTTACATGACATCATTTCGTTTATAAATATTTTAGTGTTTATGAAAGATAAGGACTGCTTTAAGTTTTAGAATCTATATCATCTAAAAATATTCCCTGCAGTATTTGATTATAATGCTATATATACCTTTGAAGTACAGTCTAACAGAAACTTTGAGACAGGGTTATTTTGCTCTTCTTTCTTGACTTAACTGGCTGGTTAGTTATAAAATATGTCTTTAGTGTTAACAGATATTCTCGAAAAGTTTTCAGTTTCAAGTGATAATCAGTACATCTTTAACAAAACACATTGCTCAGTTTGTTTTCTTTTTATTGTATAAGCACATGAATACATGCTTACCAGAGAAAAAAACTAAACCGTTCAGAAGTACATACTATATTCTCTTTTTTAAAGCATCAGTGAAATCTGAACACGTTTCCTCTAATGCAACTTGCTGTCCGTGGTTCACACCACCACAATTCTTTCCATTCCTGCCCACCACTAATCTGTTTTCCACACGGCCAGCCAAAGTGATCTTTTAAAAATGTAAATCAGACCGTCGGTTCCTTGCTGAAACCCATCCAATGATGTCCCTTTGCTCTTGGAGTAAAATCCAGATTTCTTACCATAGCCTGTGATGCTAAGTGGGACCCATCCTGCCAGCCGGGAGCCTCTTCTTGATGACTTAATGTTGAGCTCGGTCCTACCCAAGCCCTCTGCACTTGTTTTGTACTACTTGCCTGATCGTATTTTGGCATGCTGGAGGCTTTCTGTCATTTAGGACTGCTCTCCTGCCTTTTATGTTCTAACTCAGGGAGCAGTTATTTGACTCCTAAGCACTATATTAAGCACCAGTTCCTTTCCTCTGGCAGGAATGATTTGCTGGTCTTTATTCCACTGCATCCCCACTGCTAGAGCAGTCTGCATGGACACTGGTCTATTTTTTAATGTGTGTTGCATCCTGTGGATCTGTAGGGATGTCAGTTATCTTCATTTTTAGAATGTTTTTCCTATTTGCTCAACCAATTTTGGTTCCTTAATTCTCTTGTTTGGTTTTGGTTTCATAAGGATAGGTTTGTAATGCTCATCTTTGTTTTTCAGAATTGCTCATTGCCTGTCTTTGAATTCTGATTGTGAGAGAAGGCTGACTGCCTGTCTGGAGGCTGAGAAGTCTCCGGGACTCCTTCCTTCCTTTCCCTGGTTTCAGCTTTCTGGGTCCCCCAGAGAGCTGCAGCCACCTCCACAGCATACCTCTCCTGAGAAGGTGTTTGGATATGATTTTGCCCACCAGTCTCATCCTGTCTGTTTTATGTTTTGAGAATTTTTCCAAATTTTCTGTTTTTTAGATGGCCCTCTTCTTAAAAAAGAATTTTGTTTTCCAGTGAGGTTATGCATGTATCTCCTTAAATAAATCATGTCATTTCTAGAATTTGAGCCTATTGGGAGGTGGGCTCATGTGCTCACCTATTTCCTATGGACTACTTTCTTCCAAAAAAATGTTGAAGAGGTAATTTCTATCAGTGAGTCATTTCTTCATTGAAAGGATTTAAGTTAAATTTTGTTCTTGGAAAATCTTAAAAATATACCAAAGTATAGAAAATAGTATCATGTACCACTGTGTCCTATCAGTTCAGTCGCTCAGTCGTCTGACTCTTTGCGACCCCATGGACTGCAGCACGCCAGGCTTTCCTGTCCATCACCAACTCCCAGAGATTACTGAAACTCACGTCCATCGAGTCGGTGATGCCATCCAACCATCTCATCCTCTGTTGTCCCCTTCTCCTCCCACCTTCAATCTTTCCCAGCATCAGGGTCTTTTCCAGTGAGTCAGTTCTTCACATCAGGTGGCCAAAGTAGTGGGATTCCACCTTCAGCATCAGTCCTTCCAGTGAATATTCAGGACTAATTTCCTTTAGGGTGGACTGGTTGGGTCTCCTTGCAGTCCAAGGGACTCTCAAGAGTCTTCTCCAACACCACAGTTCAAAAGCATCAATTCTTCGGCGCTCAGCTTTCTTCATAGTCCAACCCTTACATCCATACATGACCACTGGAAAAACCATAGCTTTGACTAGATGGACCTTTGTCGGTGAAGTAATGTCTCTGCACTTTAATATGCGGTCTAGGCTGGTCATAGCTTTCCTTCCAAAGAGCGAGTGTCTGTTCATTTCATGGCTGTGTCTNCCCTTACATCCATACATGACCACTGGAAAAACCATAGCTTTGACTAGATGGACCTTTGTCGGTGAAGTAATGTCTCTGCACTTTAATATGCGGTCTAGGCTGGTCATAGCTTTCCTTCCAAAGAGCGAGTGTCTGTTCATTTCATGGCTGTGTCTTGTCACCCTGCTTCAAAAACTACCAGCACCTGGTGGATGTATTTTGTCTATACTTTCATCCTCCTCCCCAAGATTATTTTGAAGGCAGCCCTGTTCACATGATATATTCTGTAAATACTTCAGTATGTGGTGGAAACTCCAACATGATGCTGGAACATAGCCTCTCCAGAGTCAGTGATTGCCCTGTAGGCTAGGGAGTTCTCATAAAGCTAAGGCCTGTAGGATTCTCCTCATTGCTTTCTTATTCATTTCTGTTAAGGCCACAATTTTATACACAGTGTTCAGTAATGTCTGTTAAGTAAAACGTTAATTTCCATAATCTTCATTATGAAAAGCAGGTTGTATTTTTGGATATGATATGGAATTAGGTGAAACTACAGTTGACTCTTACATTCTGAATATAATCAGTTTCTAAATCTATATGGCATACTGACTTTCTCTGAAGATACAGGTTAGGAGCCTGTATCTTCATTTTAAATGGGAAAAATAACAATGCTTTCCTAGTTCACTGAAAACCCCCAACTAATTTCTCCAGATTTATATCCACAGACTCTTAAATAGGTCAGACGTTTTCACATCATTGCCCCCAAACAAATAGGACTTTGTAGGACCCTGAGTTTTGTTTTTTCTTTTAATTTATTGTATTGAAGTATACTTGATTTACAATATTGTATTAGTTTCTGCTCTACAGCCCAGCGATCCAGTTATACATACATATATATGTATAAACACACATTCTTTTTCATATTCTTTTATGGTTTATCACAAGATATTGAATATAGTCCTCTGTGCTACACAGTGGGCCTTTTTGTTTATCCATTTTATATATAAAATGGTAATCCCTGAGCTCCAGGCCATCTGTCCACCTTGGCAACTGCAAGTCTGCTCTCTGTCTCTGTGAGTCTGTTGTTCATTTGTCTCGTATTTGAGATTCCACATTTGAGTGTACGGAATTCGTCTAAGTGACTGACTCACTTAGTTTGATAATCTCTAGGTCCGTGCATGTTGCTGCAGATGGCGTTAGTTCACTCTTTTTAATGGCTGAGCAGTATTCCATTGTGTATATGTACCACATCTTCTTTATCTTTTCATCTGTTGATGGAGATTTAGATTGTTTCCATGTCTTGGTTATTGTGAATAGTGCTGCTATTAACATGGGGTGTATTTTATCTCTTTGAATTATAGCTTTAGGTCCCTGAGTTTTTGAGACCACCAATCTAAGCTTTCTTCCTTCCTTCTCTTTTTTTTTTCCTTCTTCCTTCCTTCCTGATTTAGAGGGCTCCAGCAGGCAACCAGTGTAATAAAACACCACACAGAAACCCAGAAAATGCAGACTGGGCATATGGAAAGCTACCTTGTTTAGTAGGGTGAAGAATAAGGTAAAGTGTATTTCATTTGGCTTTTGGCTGTATTAGATGAAATCAGAAATTCACTAGCTTTTGATGATTGGAACGACAGGCAGTTGTTGAGATAGTTTGCTCTGGCTGTCTGTCTTCCTGGACTCCTTCTCTTTCTTCACTTGGCCCCTGTCCAGACAGTTGACGTGAGTCACGTGTAGCCTTTTCCCCTCTCGTATTTTTTCTCCGCAGTCTGTTTCTCCGTTTCCACTGCTGCTACTCCATGGTCTCGTCAGCATCATGTCACCTGAGTTACGGTCACTGGGACTTTATTGATTTCCCTCTTTCCTTCTGGCTGTTTACTGGCATCTTCTAGCAGAGAAAGTAAGAGAAAGACCCACTCAGTAACAAAAGCATGGTGGAGAGGAGAGCTGGCTGCAGTACTGGACTTTTGAGTTCTCGCAAGCCTCATTAATCTTGAGTTCTTGGCTTTTATAAAGATACAATGTTCCTTGTGTTGGGAATGCTGGATTCCCTCTTCAGGCTTGGTACAGAGGGCCATCCTTCTCACTTGTCCTTCAGGGGAGACCTCCGGGAACACCGTGTCCCCTCAACCCAGCACTGTCCAGGAGAACTTCCTGTGATGCTGGGAAATGTTCTCTATCACCCTTACTGTCCCACACACTCGCCATTAGCTAAGTGGCATTTATGTCTCACAGTGAGACTGACAAATTGAATTTTAAATTTCATTTGGTTTTAACCGTAGGCGCTAGGTGCCTCTGCTTGTGCCCTCTCAGAGCCCTTTGTGTATTCATTCCATCCTAACACTTACTGTGTCGTATGCTTTTCCAACATTTTATTATTAAACACATTGCAAAATTGAAACAATTTTATTGTGTACAGTCCTGTACCTATCACCTAAATTCTACTATTAATGTAATTACTACACATGTTTTTAATGCATATCCATCTGGGCATTTTTCTATCCATCAATCCTTTTGAAAAAATAAATTTCAAAATAACATCAGTGCATGTCCCCAAATACTTTAACATGTGTATCATTAGCGTTTGTTTTTTGCAGGGGTAAAATTTGTATACAATAAAATGTCCATTGTAAAGTACATATTTGCTGGATTTTGATAACTGCGTGTGCTGATGTAACCCTCGCTTCCGTCGGGGTTGGAACACTCTCAGCATCCCAGAGGCTTCTTTCTGCTCCTTCCCTGTCCTGTCTCCCACCCCCTCAAGTGATGACTGTTCAGAGTGTCTTCCCTGCAGTGGCTGCTTAGCACACTGAAAAGCTTAACATCACGTTCACTGTGAAAGAGAAATGCTGTGGCGTTTAGTTTCCATATGCGCCTCCTCCACGCGTTTGAACTGTAGAACAACAAAGAGAGTCTATATTCTACCTAGCAAGGTGCAGCTCGTCTTGTAAGGGAAGAAACGCTCACCTGTATCCTGATTGAGAAGATACGTTTTCAACAGTCATGTGTGCATTACTGACTGTATTAATTACCACTGTCCTGTTTGGTACTTAGTTATATAAAAACTAAATTATAAAGTTAATTTCAACAGCTTGTAAATAAAATAAAAATGGAAACTGGAGAAAATCTGGTTAGTACAGTCAATTCTCGTTATTCATGGTAGTTATCCTCCGTATGTCATTATGAATGTTGAATTGGCAAATATTGAACCACTGCATGTGGGAGAAAATTCGGGCTTAGCATCCTGCAAGGCCTCAGGTCACTACATGTTTGTCAACAGATCAAAACCTAACCTTGTTTTGTGTGACTTTCTGTTTAAAAATACCTTGTTTAATGTAACTGGCTAACATTGAATTCATGGCCAGCAGCGTTATCATTCATGTCTGAATGAAGCTTATCTGGCAAACATGTTTTCTTTTCTTGAAAGTGTTTTGCTCACACTGTACAGCTTGCAGGACCTTAGTTCCTCTACCAGGGATTGAACCCACATTCCTGACAGTGGAAGCTCAGAGTCTTAACCACTGGACCACCAGGGAGTTCCCCAAATGTATTTTTTTGAAAGGACCGCTTCGGTCTCTTGTGTTTAGGAACATTAGGAAGTATTGTGCTTGGGGGCCAGTTTCAAACAGTGAAATCAATGAAAAAGAAGGGAAAAAAGTCGTAGAGAACACTTGTTTATAACATGAGAAGTGACACAGGAAGGAGGAGAATGCCCTTGTTTGACTTCAGCTCGGAACATGCTCTTCAACTGTCCCAAGTGTGTCCCCATTCTGCACTTACACATGTCCTCAAATGATCGCCAGGGGGCCTTGAATATTAGTTTGGAGATTACAAATGAGTTTTAGGGGGTTACAAATTAATTTTAGTGAGTGGGCAAATTCTGAGACACAATCTGAATTGTGAGGCTTGACTATATATATACAAATAAACAGATGCGTATAAACAGGCAGAGAGAACATGTGCAGAGCCCCCGCAATCTTGAGTCTGTAATTAGTCATGAGGTCATAGTTGATATATATGGCATCCTTTGTTAATTTCCTGTCCCATACTTCTCGTGCCTTCTGCTGGAACCTCAGCTCCTCTGGCTTCTTCACCTGATGGTGTAACCGAAACCCTCATTTCTGAAGGATCTGAGTGCTCAATTGCCCTGTTTCTTGGTTGCTAGAGTTTTAAATTAATCTTTAGTGTTGGGCACGGAAGGACTAAGACCCCAGAGAGTCCCCTAGGGTCCGGGGGTACCCCTCTTTGCCACTGTAGCAGCAGAGCCCATTTCTCCTTGATCAGAAACTCCCTGCAGCTGGGCAGCTCGCTGCTGCTTTATTTCAGCTTCATGCTGCGGGAGGTTTGTATCTTGGAACCAAAACACTCAGCAGCCATCTTAGTGAATTCTAATTGTATAATCCCTTTTGGGGATAGCATTTAAAATAAATATTATTTGCTCTTTAAAAACAATTTAAAAATATTGACCAATTCTGGTTGAAATAGGTTAATAAATGCATAATGTTCAATGCATATTAGCCAATATAAGGATTTTCCATGTAACTGAGACTTTTACCTGTAAGTACTGAGAAAAATTTAAGATAATTTTGACAGAAGAATTTTCTCAATATATTATAGTTGTCTTTAAGTTTGGTGGGCTATGTGGTTTTTTTCAGAACTACTCAACTTTGCATTATAGCATGAAGGCAGCATTCAGCCAGGTACAGTGAAGAGGCGTGACTGTTCCAGTAGAATTTTATTTACAGAAGCAGTTTGCTGACCTCTATTCTAGAAGGTGGGCACACGTCAGTTAATGAAACCAGATCCAGTATTATATTCTACTCTTCTTGTACTAAACCTTTACAATCCATTCCTATGCATGTTCCGTGAGTTTCTGCTAGTTTATCAGCAAAATCTTGCAATTCTTTTGGTGTATAAACTATTTTTTCTTTCTTTCTTTCTTTCTTTTTTTTTTTTTTTTTTTTTATTTTTTTTTTTTTTTT
>SJYV01023443.1:73582-94925 GCA_006410875.1 Neotragus pygmaeus | reverse complement strand
GTGTATAAACTATTTTTTCTTTCTTTCTTTCTTTCTTTTTTTTTTTTTTTTTTACAATTTTTTATTGGAGAATCTTTGCTTTACAATGTTGTTAGTTTCTGCTCTACATCGGAGTGACTCAGTTATACATATATCCCATCTTTTTTTGTTTCCCTTCCCATGTAGGTAACGACAGAGCGTTGAGTGGTAAATTGTTTTCTTTAGGTCACAGTACATATACCTGCCTGGCGACATCCAGAGTGGTTAGGTGTGTCTGAGTGAGCATCCCTTCCTGGCTTCTGCCCTGAGTGATTGTCCTTGGCATTTTAAGCGGTGGAAGGCTGGGTGCACTGACGGTGGCTGGTAAGGCAGGCTCAGAAGGACTTGGAGGTTAAATTGGTCCGTTTCATGTAGGTTACAACCAGATGTTTCCATTTTAGGTTTGAGGGTCCCATTCTTCACTAACATGTTCTAAATACCTTAGGAGAGACTTGGAGAGACTCTGAATTCAACAATTGTTTTAATTTAGCGATCCTGAAAATTAAATTTTGTGTTTGATTTCCAGCTAAATCATCTCTATGGCTATAAAACATTAAGAATTTGTTTTAGGGGCTACCATGGAATCGCTCAGCTAGGAGTTAGCCCTGAGCTTTTCTTCCCCCTCTAAGTACTCTAGTGTGCTCCCAGGAATCATCCCACCGTCCTTATTTTCATCATTACCGCCATGATGGTCAAGGGCAGCAGCCACTTGGGTTTCCCAGCCATTTGCCTCAGTTTGTGGCATGTCAACTGCAACTGATATCTTCATTAATTAATTCTATACCTGCTATAAATTACTAACTCATTTCTCATTGATGCAGAATTCAGCAACAGTGCTCAAGCTCAAGGGCGTGACCAAACCAACCCTTAAATCCCACTTTTGTGGCTCTGTGTCTTGGAATCACTCCCAATACCAATTGTGTATGAAAGTCTGGTTCTTTTCACGGGACAGAAACGTCATGGTTATTTTAAAAGAGGAAGTTTAATGTGAAGAACTGTTATGAAGGAGGGTGACTGTAATGGTGTCAAAGGAACTCTGCGGGATAGTCCAGGACCGAGAGGCAGTCCCCGGGGAAGGGCCAGCCTGGAGGGGGTCCCCTCCCCAAGGCTGGGGTGCAGACCTCATTGGAGACAGTGCGGTTGCAGCCCATTTGTTGATAGAAAAGTTTGCTGAGTTGCCGGGGCTAGAGCTGGTCCACAGGAGCTGGGGAAGCAAGAAGCCACCTTCTCAGGTGTGTGGTGTCCTCATGGGAGGTGGTGTGTGACCGAGGCTCCAGGTGGCCGATGGACTGGACCCTGGATGCGTGGCTAGGACAGGGCCCCTCTGGAGGTGGGCCCCCTGCACACCACGTGGCAGGGGCCAGAGGAAAGGGACGGCAGCAACAGGAACCAGGAGGGGAGCTTCCTTCAGCGCCCTTTACAGTCAAAGCCCAACATGCGCTCAGTGTAAAGAGAAGTGCTTACCCACCCCAGTCCATTATTACAGTCCATACTGGAGGATGGATGCGGAGCTGAGAGGCGGCACGTCGGTTGATTATTGGCCTGTCGGTCAGATGATGCTGTTCTACTCTCAGCTCCCCACTAGGTCCCCCTTTTGCTCAGAGTGAAACCAAAGCTGAACATAGTCGGGCGCCTCTACTACTCTGACCCCATCTCATTTGTCATCTCCCTCGCTGGCTCTGTGTTGGTCATCCAGCCCTCCCTGCTGTTTCTGGAACATAACCTGGTAGGCGCCTGATCCCAGGGCCTTTGCACTAGGTGGTCGTCCTTCTTGGCAAACTTTTCCTAGCTAGATACCTGCATGGTGAGTCCTCACTTTCTTCAGGCAGCTCTCTGCTCAGGGAGGCCCTTGACCACCTTGTTTAACACTGAAAGCCCCACTGCTCCTGACCCCCCACCCAGGCAGCTCTCCTTTTCACTTCCCGTACTTATGTCTGACTCCTGCTGCTGTAATGTCAGGCGCCTCTAGTGACTGAGGTTTTTGTTTTGCTAACTTATCCCAAATACGTAGAAGAGTGCCTGGTGCCCTGTAGTTGCTCAATAAGTTCTTGATTATTATAGTGGATTCTAATATTCATTAAAGTGAGATTCTGGTTAAACAAAGCAGTTCTAATTTTGTGGTTGTTGACCAAAAAAGTTTAAAGTATTTTGCTAGTTACTGTGTTAGCCAATTTTCCTTGTATTTTGTAGAGTAGGTATGTTCTTTGGACTGATGAGGTATATTTTCGGGTGGCTTATACACTGTAAAATGAAGCCCTGCACTTGATTGTTGCTTTCTTTAGCTCACTTTTCAGCTTCTGTGACCTTTTTCATCTGAGTAGATAACTGAAGCAGACAACTATATTTTTAACATTGTATTCGTGAGAGTTCACTTGTGGTTCATGGAAAGTTAATGTTATTTTTTTGTTTGTTTTTAGGTGCTGAATGTGGAGTAAATGCAGATGTTGAGAAACATCTTGAATTGGGCAAGAAGCTACTCGCAGCTGGACAGCTCGCGGATGCTTTATCTCAATTTCATGCTGCAGTAGGTTTGTATCTTGGGAGTCAAAACACGCAGTGGCCGTCTTAGTGAATTCTAATTTGTAGCTCTTTTTGGGGATAACATTTAAAATAAATTGTGTTTATGGTTTAAGTAAAGTATTTTAAAATGTTTACAGGATTCTGGGTGAAATGATTAATAAAGTAAATACACAACACTTGAGTACATATGGGTCTAACATGAGAACATTTTCAATGTAATCAAGACTTAATAGGCATCCCTAGATAGCCTCAGGGGATTGCTTCCAGGACCCCCTTGGATGCCAAGATCTGTGGATACTCAAGTCCCTCATATAAAATGATGTAGTATTTGGATGTAATCTACACACATCCTCTTGTATACCTGAATCATCCCTAGGTTACTTATAATACATAATATAGTGCAAATACTATGTAAATGTAATGCAGATGCTCTGTGAATAGCTCTGAGAAAATTTTTTCCCAGATATTTATATCTGTGGTTGCAGAACCTGCAGGTGCAGAGGTACTGTATATATTTTTCTGCCTTCTGAAACAGATTTCACTGAATAACAGTTTAATTTTCTCAATCATTTGAGAGCAATGATATAATAGTTACTTGGTCTAGTTGGAGATCTTTGGGGGAATCCTGCAGTTCATTGCCTGTTCATTGCCGGTTAGACTTCCTCTGCCCCTTAATCTGTTCCTTTTTATTGCTTGCTTGTGTCTGCCTGTAGCATCAACTGTCTTTGTAGTGTTTAATCTTACAGGACTGTGAGAGATGAGATGACCAGAATAAATGTTAATAGGGTGTGAATGAGTTCCTAAAGGTTTTCTTATGAGTCACTATATAAGCTTTTTGACATTGATATTCTCCATTCCTTTTTAATTTACTTATATAGTCTCACCTTTATTTGGGATGGTTAAGAGTGACAAGTCAACCTTCAGAGTAAGGAGTGATGTAAATTTAATCAGATACAGTTCTGCTCACCAGAAAAATTACTCTATTGTAATTTACTGTATAAGCAAGAAGTAGTTAGGTTTTGGCTTGGTGATGACGTTTTTCTTCATGCTTTTTAGATTTTTATTACTGATGTTACTAACTCTCTGGAATAATAGGAAACCCATATTTTAATCATAACTTTGCCACTTGATAATTCTGTTACATTGGTCAAGTTATGTAAGAAAATGCAGGCTTAAATTAGAAGTGACCTGATGTTCCCAGCAGTTTTTACCCTGCCACTCAAAAAAGGGCATTCTGTGAAGATTAGATGAGAGAACTGTGTATAAAGATTTCTTTGAAAATAGGGGACAATCACATGTGTAAGGTATGTAGAAATATTGTGTCTTTGAAAATTAAGACTTTTCTAAGGACAGAGTTATTATGTTAATAGGGGTTTCTTAACCATGTGCACTTGGGAAGTCACAGTTGGTTGGCATGGCCGTTCGCACTGGTTGCTTTCCTCTGGAGGCCTGTGCTGTGAGGCCGGGTCTCCCAAGCCCACACTTCCTGCTCGTCTGAGTTGTCTCCAGTGCTGCAGCGTGGCAGCTACTGCCTGAGATAATGCAAGTCTTAAAAAAATATTCTTTCTTGATACTGTGAGAATAGTTGCAGAAACATGTACATCTACTCATTTTGTACTTTATTATTTGCTTTCGTTAATCTCACAAAAAACTAGGAACATTAAGCGCCATGGCATATTGTTAACGTCGTTTAAAATGACTGCCTATTTTTCTTTAGCTTCACTACCATAGAAAGATTCCACAGATGGCTCTTCCCCAATAAAATACTTACTGTCTACACTGAAAGACATAAATTAGTAACGCTAAAACATGGTAATTTATTTGTGAAATTCAGAAAAGGGAGAAAGTGAGACACCGCTAGTGCATTCAGAATTTGAATAGTAATGTCCTTCTCTTCATGGTAATGTGGCAAGTAGCAGTGATTCTCAAATGGTACACTTCCCAGATTTTGAGGAAGACCTGTATGTTTTGAGACAATCATCATTTTAGATATATAAAACACTGATGTTTTATAATTAACTATAGAAAATAGAGTTTAAATTATAGTTGATGGGAATACATAGTAGATTGGGATGGGGTGATGTGGTATCATGGCCTGTTGAATCTTTTTAAGAGGTGCTTATTTATGAGAAAAGAGCTGCAGGTCTTCTATTTCAGTTATCTTATTTACCAAACGTTACATTTAGCGTGGCCATGTTCACTGCTTCAGATAACCAGTGACTTAGTGAGAGCCTCTTGCAAACAGCGAGTTAGTCCAGGTCTCCTGACTTTTAGACCAGCAAGTCATGCAGTTACTGTAGTTACTGTTGTAGATCAAAAGATCAAAGAGCTGTGCTACTGTAAAAGGTACAATTTGTGTGTGTGTGTGTGTGTGTGTGTGTGNGCTAGGAGGATTTTGAGTATTACTTTGCTCGCATGTGGGATGAGTGCAATTGTGCAGTAGTTGGAGCATTCTTTGGCATTGCCTTTCTTTGGGGTTGGCGTGAAAACTAACCTTTTCCAGTCCTGTGGTCACTGCTGAGTTTTCTAAATTTGCTGACATACTGAGTGCAGCACTTTCACAGCTTCATCTTTTAGGATTTGAAATAGCTCAGTTGGACTTCCATCACCTCCACTAGCTTTGTAGTGATGCTTCCTAATGCCCACTTGATTTCTCATTCCAGGATGTCTGGCTCTAGGTGAGTGATCACACCATCATGGTTATCTGAGTCATGAAGATCTTTTTTATATAGTTCTGTGTATTCTTGCCACCTCTTGTTAATATCTTCTGCTTCTGTTAGGTCCCTACCATTTCTGTCCTTTATTGAGCCCATCTTTGCATAAAATGTTCCCTTGTCTCTAATTTTCTTGAAAAGATCTCTGGTCTTTCCCATTCTATTGTTTTTCTCTATTTCTTTGCACTGATCACTGAAGAAGGCTTTCTTCTCTCTCCTTGCTATTCTTTGGAACTCTGCATTCAAATGAGTATATCTTTCCTTTTCTCCTTTGCCTTTTGCTTCTCTTCATTTCACAGCTATTTGTAAAGCCTCCTCAGACAACCATTTTGCCTTTTTGCATTTCTTTTTTTTGGGGATGGTCTTGATCACTGCCTCCTGTACAGTGTCACAAACCTCTGTCCATAGTTCTAAAATATCACCCATAATTTAGTACATTGCTTTAAACTGACTATATAAAAAATTCATTAAATGTTTATGCTTCCAGAATTCTAAATTTCATAATGTACTTTATCTTTTTAACTTTTCCTGTGATTAGAAATTGATGTTAGAGTTTGTAATATAATTTGGGTAGTGGCTTCGGGTGTATCAATGCATCATTTTTTGTTATAATGTTATAGCTGACAGTATTTATGGTTGTGGCATCCTTTTCTGATTTTCATTTTTGAAAAATTATGTGGTTTACATTTTGAAAATTACTTATGCATGGAAGGGGGTTCAGGATGGGGGGAAAATGTTTATTAAAACTCAGTAGCAGCACAGATAACTATAGTACAGATCTGTTGGTGATGTGGTTTTTGCATCTGGCATATAGATATATTTTGACAGGAGTTGTAGGATTTGGAACTGTTTGGGTTGGAAACTGTGATTTAAGAAGAGTGTTGGTGTCACTTTTTAAACAGTCTTCTGAAACAGTTGGATCTATTTTACTTCTTTTTTTAAGTATTTATTTATTGATTTGGCTGCATCAGGTCTCAGGTGGGAACACATGGGGTCTTCATTGGGCCCGCAGGCTTAGTTGCTCTGTGACATATGGGATCTTAGTTCCCCGATGAGGGGTCAGACCCACATCCCCTGCACTGCAAGCCTGATTCTTAACCACTGGGCCACCAGGGAGGTTCGGCCTCTGTTTCAGCTTTATGGAGTAGTCAGATACAGGTTTTGTTTTGAGATTTTATCCTTAAGAAAGCACAGTGCAGGGTCCTGCAGTGAGGATGCCCTGCCTCTCATCTCTGCAGCATGGTCTTAACATGGACAGTGACCTTAGGGGCTGAAACATTTCTTTGGTAGACCTTGCAGAATGTCTTAGGTGTATCTGGCATGAATGAATGTCTAAAGTGGTGGATTAAATGGTGGACATGAATGAAATGATAGATTTCTTCAACTGCTTGGTAAGAAAACCAGTATCACACTTAACATAATTTTGCTAAATCCATGGCTGCATTCATTTGGTACTTAAACATATTGTGGTGCTTTCTCATTGAATTTAAACTTGTGAAAAGGGGATGAACATTACTTTTGACATGTACACAAAAGGAAGCAAAGAGTATTTTAGTGACTTGCCGAAGGCCACAATCCAGTGCAGAAGATTGTAAACTTAAGGATAGGTACTATCTTGCTGTTGTTATTATTATTACTATTTTAGTCTCTGGTGGTGCTGAGTAAAAGTATGAATGAATGAAGGGATAGTGTTGGGTTAGTTGAGAGCAAGAATGAAAAGGTTTTTTTTTTTAAAATTAATTTGTTTTATTTGGAGGCTAATTTACACTATTGTGGTGGTTTTTGCCATACATTGACATGAATCAGCCATGGGTGTACATGTTTCCCCCATCCTGAACCCCCTTCCACCTCCCTCGCGATCCCATCCTTCTGGGTCATCCCAGTGCACTGGCTTTAAGTGCCCTGTTTCATGTGTTGGACTTGGACTGGTGATCTATTTCACATGTGATAATATACACATTTCACAGCTAAGGAATGAAAAGTTTTTTGTACCTCCGCAAGGGTGGTGTTCTTTCTGCCTCTTGCTGCCCCCGTTTACAACATCGTTTATAATTGGCTTTCTGATGTTTTTCTCCAGATAGTAGTTGTATTTTTCTTTATTAGGGCTAATTTTCTCATATTTGAATTGTTTGACAGTTTTCAGATTAGACTTTCATTTCTCATTCAAATTTTGAATAAACTAGTAAAACACTTTGACATGTTTTCGAATGAAGTCTAATACTTCCATATGTAGGCTTGCATATAATTTAAATAATGAACTGTATTGTCTCTGGATGGATAATAGGGCAAGTTATTATTTCCAATGTTATCAAATCTTATAATGTGAGAAACTAAGCATGTTTGTTAAACCAGTTCTTGTTCAACTGCTCCTTCATGTATAATGATATAGAAATGGGCACGGGTTCTGGGAACTGATAGTATTTTAAAATGAAGAACCAGGAAAGGCTGTTTTGATTTGCCATTTAAGTGTCCCTGTATCACTGAGCACATTGAATCTTGATTCATATGTTGAGCCATTGACATTTCATTCCTTGTTTTTAATAGGTTCAGTGTTATAAATTGGGCTTCCAATCTCATTTCATATCTTAAAATACCCAAAAACTGAATAGTAAAATAAGAGAAAGTGAATGCCCCCCCAGTTTTATATAGACTTTTTATATGGGGATATCAAATACATAATAAAAAGCTTTTCCACCCATAATCTTCTCTGAAGGTTTTTCTGCATAAAAACATTTGACCATGTTTTTCCCTGGCTGCCGCATTCTTTCACTTTTTTATTGTTGTAAAATATACAGATCAGAATTCCCCGTTTTAACCATTTTTAAGCCTGTGGTTCAGTGGCATGAAGCGCGTTGGTATTGTGGTGCAGCCGTCACCACCATCCGTCTCCAGAACTTGCTCATCATGTCAGAGTGGAGCTGTGCCGTTATGCAGCTGTTTCCCGTTTCTGAGCCCCCTCTCTTCTCAGACCTGGGCAGCCAGCACTCTAATGTCTGTCTTTAAAACTTTGACCACTCTCGGTACCTCACAGAAGTGGAAGCGTACACCATTTGTCTTTTGCATCTGGCTTATTCCGCTTAGGATAGGGTCTTCAGGCTTCATATTGCAGCATTTGTCAGAACACGACTCCCGTTTGAGTCCGGATCACACTCCGTTGTCTGCATACGCCACGTTTTCTCTGTCCACTCGCCCGCCCGTGGGCATTCAGCTTGTTTCCGCTGTTGGGCTGTTGTGAATAATGCTGCTCTGAATAGGGGTGTCCAGTTACCAGCTCTCCATTCTTTTTCCTCAGGGTTCTACCTTAAGAGTTTGTACCGCTTGGTCCCCTGCCTCTGTGTCGCCCCTCCCATCTTCCCTCTTCCCACTGGTAACCGTTGGCTTGTTCTTTGTATCAGTGAGTCTAGTTATAACTAGTTCATTGTATTTTTTAGATTCCATATATAAGTGATATGATACAGTATTTGTCTTTCTCTGTCTGACTTACTTCACTTAGCCTAATGCCCTCCCAGTCCATTCACGTTGCTGCAAATGGCAAGATTTCATTGTTTTTTCCACCGCATCTGTATCCATTATCTGTTGATGGGCACTTAGATTGCTTCCACGTCTTGGGAATCAGCTTTCATTTCTCTTGAACAGGTACACCTAGAAACGGAATCGTTGCTTCATGTGGTAATTTTGTGTGTAGCTTTTGAGACCCCTCTATGCTGCTCACAGTGGCTGCACCATTTCACATTCGCTCCTACAGTGCACTAGGGCTCCCATGCCCACATCCTCGCTAATACTTCCGCCTCTCTTTCTTCCCTCCCCCTTTCCCTCCCTCCATCCCTCCCTTCTCTTCTGTCTCCTCCCTTTCCTTCCCTTTCCCTTCCTTTCCTTTTTCCTTTCTGGCCACTTGCCTTCTTTCAGGTGTTGTTGCTGACTCTCACCTTGCTCTCTGGTTTCACTCTCCTGTCCATTCTCCTTCGTCCTGTGGGCCATACCCTGATCTCTTCACTGTCATTTTAGTTGGACTTTGGGAAAGAGCAGGGATTGCACATTCAGTGTATCATTGTAACTGGGAGTCTATAATATTCTAAAATCCTGTGAATAAGTGTAGAGTCCATATTCTCAATCAGTATTTCACTTAAGAAAATTTCAGCAAACGTAATTGCATACTTATAAAAGTTTAGTTGAATATAGTTAATATTCTAGATTAGATATTGGGAAACTTTTCCCCTAAGGGGCCAGATAATAAATATTTCAGGCTTTGCAGCTATATAGTGTCTATATTTTTCGATTTTTTGAACAGCTCTTTAAAAGTGTGAAAAATATTCTTAACTTAGTCTGTGGGTTGTTTTTGGCTCAGAGGCTACAGTTTGCTGAACCCCAGTTCTGGATTTATTTGCAGTGATCTTATTAGGCAAAATGAGCCAGTATTGATGAAGTTCTTTCTTAATGCTTTTCTTAGTAGAAAGTGCAAGCTTTAATACTGTTAAGGTGATTTGGTTTTTTTGAATAAAGTACTGCAAGTTAATATTTATTATTTTAATTTTCAGATGGTGACCCTGATAACTATATTGCTTACTATCGGAGAGCTACTGTCTTTTTAGCTATGGGCAAATCAAAAGCAGCACTTCCTGATTTAACTAAAGTGATTGAATTGAAGATGGATTTCACTGCAGTAAGTGCACCTAAACTTTCTTAAAAGGAAAACTTATGGAAACTTGGAAGAGGTAATTTGTTTCTGAAGGTGAAAATTGGAATGCTAGGCATAGCTGGAGGGTGTAGAAAGCCACTGTGATGTAGTGGACTGGGCAACAAGAGAAATTCAGTCCCCGGAATCACAGGTATGTGTGAAGGAAGCACAGCGGAGTGGGACATTAGGTGATTTTCAGGAGCATTGCAGGCAGATTCTTTACCATCTGAGCTACCAGGAAAGGCCAGGAATACTGCAGTGGGTAGCCCATACCCTTCTCCAGGGAATCTTGCCAGTCCAGGAATCGAACAGGGATCTCCTGCCTTGCAGGCAGATTCTCTACCAGCTGAGCCACCAGAGAAGCCCGGAAGTGCGGCAGTGATGTCAGCTTTGGGGTTTAGAAAGGTATCTGGGTAGAGGATGGGGTGCAGGCTGAGAAATGAGCTGGTTGAGAAGCTGTTGAATTAAGAGGCTGTCAGGTGACTGACGGCAGTTTCAATTAAGGCCGTAGTGGGAAGAATAAAGAAGAGGGAGCAACACAATTAAATAGTGGTCTGTGATGAAGATACAGTGTGAATTAGACAGAGTCCTGCCCTGAAGCAACACTCAAGCTTCAGAAGTGGAGGAATTTATGGTCTAATAGGATATCTTGACAGTTGGCAGATCACTGTAATGGCTTAAAATAATAGGACCCAATTATGTTGTCTCAAAATTAATTTGGCAGTTCATTTATTTGTGTTTGTGTCCTGCTGTAATCCAGAAAGGATTTGAGATGACTGATTAGATGTGGGTGATGTGGGTGAATGTTTGGTTTGGAATAATTGTATTATTTTAAGATGGAGTTCACAAGTGTCAAATTTTGTTTATCATTTTACCCAACTAAGCATAACCGTCCACAAAGGTTAAGTAGCTCATTTTCCTAGTATTATAGTCTTTATTAGCCAGTTGAAGTGGCTTTAATTTTGCTTTTTATGTGTGTTGATGCATTTAACAAAGGATTAGGGAGATTTTTTGTACTGTGAAAGTAATATATGTCTTACTCAAATGTTGGTGTGGTTTCTGTCTTATGGGAGACGTTCATCATCGGAGAGTTGGTATTCTTGGAAGAGATGGGACTGAGCACATTAGAAGAGGAATATCAGAGTTGACTGATGGATGTTAAAGAGGCTTTGTTATTCTGGTTATAGTGGAGTAAATATGTGCATTAAGAGTTAATAAAAAAACAAAAACTATGTCCAGAGCTTTGATTGGTAAAGTCCCAAGTGACACAAGTTTTATTAGAATTGCAAAAAGTTATTATGATGGCTTAAAATACTTTTTAAGTGAGATATAACTCATATATCATCAAATTCACCCTTTTTTAAAGTGTATAGTTTGGCAGCTTTTCTTGTAGTATATTCACAGTGTTCTGCAAGCATCACTATTATCTAGTTCCAGAACATTTTTATTAGCCCCAAGGAAGCTCTGTTCCCATTAGCTGTCACCTCCCATTTCTGTCCTAGCCCTTGGCAACCACTTCTCTCTGTCTCTCTGGATTTATCTGTCTTGGATATTTCATGTGAACAGAATCATACACTGCATCGCCTTTTGCGTCTGACTTCTTTCACTTAGTGTAATGTTTTCAAGGTTCATCAGCATTGTAGCATCTGTCAGTACTTCATCCCTTTCTATGCCTGAATAATGTTCTATTGTATGGATATATCATATTTGCCTCTTAATTTATTAGTTGATGGGAATTTGGCTTGTTTCTACTTTCTGGCTGTTGCTTTGAGCATTCATGTCCAAGATTTTATTTATTTGATATAGTAAAATATATTTTTAAAGAAGCAGAATCTAACAAAATTTATAAATAGTCATTGGTTCTAGGAATTATTCTCAGAGGGCCAAGTGATGTGGGTATAAGAAAAATTAGTATTTCATTAGCTTATTTAGTTTTATTCTTTGGGTTTAAAGAAAATTTAGTATACTCAGTATACTCTTTTCTTTTCTTTTTTAGGCAAGATTACAGAGAGGTCACTTACTACTCAAACAAGGAAAACTCGATGAAGCAGAAGATGATTTTAAAAAAGTGGTACGTTCAGTGTTTATGATTCTCTGCTAAGATTTATTTTGAGTGAACATGCTGAACTTACTTTTTTATATATTAAGACATTTTAATAGTTTTATACGTGAAAGGGAAAATTGTTTGGTTTGTTTATGTAAGAATCATAGTTCCTGAATTAATATTTAGTGGCTGACATCAAAGAATCACTTTAACGGATGGAAGATAAAGTGTATGGAACAGATAAGTAATCCTCCCTCAGTTTATACAGCTCATGTTCTGCTTTGTCCTCCATGAGATCTAGACATGTCAGCTGAGCTATTCTGAAAGTTGTCTGAGTGACCCAGGAAACCCTTTATCTGATTTGAAAGGGATAGTGAAGCAGATTTACAACAAGAAATGTTGTAATCAGCCATGTAGCTACTTTACAAAGTGTAAGTCATTTTGGATTTGTTGAGGGAGATGTTACAGATTACATGGAATTGAAGGGATTATACCCTGAAAAAGGATTTGAAGAGACAGCTAGCTGATGTCTTTATACCTTCATGGGGTTTAAGACCCACTTGTTTTGTTCCACATGGATTTTATTCTGGAGTGTTCTAGAAAAGATATATATACACATATGTGTGTGTGTGTGTGTGTGTGTGTGTATGTCTTTCATTGTTCATTATTTGCATTTTTATAGTTTATCAAAATGCTTATTTACTATGATGATACCCATTATGAAAATAAAGGTGAAACTTCTGTTTGCATAACCTTTGGCACAATACTCAGTCATATGCAGACAAATCCAGAACACATTAGATATTAATTGTATTGAATCAGAAGCTGACACTCATTTTCTTAATAAAATTGAATGTCATTTTCAGCATTTTGCCATCATTTATCTTTTGTGCTTTATTGATTCCTCAAATCCAAAACCATGTGATACACTGTTCAGCATCGCACACTGATGAAATCTGCCTGGAGGGCACCTGACAAATTGCCATTTTGCCCCCATCTTTCACTGAAACATGTTAGCTCATCAGCAGCTCTCTGTCCAGAAGCCCCTGTGCCTTCAGAGGAGGCTCCAGGCCCGCATGGTAGTCAGCATGCCAGTGGGACAGATGCTCCGGGTCACAGTCTTTAGCAAATGGGAGGTTTCTCAGACTGTGAGCTTCACAGATCAAGTGCCATAAAAGAAGGCATCTCCTGACCTGAAGAGAAAGATGTGACAGGGAGGGAGGAAGCAAGTGCCCAGGCCTCAGTGGGCCCTGGGGCAGGAGACCGTGTGTCCAGTCTTCTGAGGAACCTGGAGCTAAACGCAGAGGCTCAGCACTGCCCCCTACTGGCTGGACACTTGATCCTCGAGGACTGCTCTTCAGCCATGTTTATATGCTCTTCTGATTAAAATAAACAAGCAAAAAAATTCAGTGTCATTTTATGTTTAATATTCCCTGTTGCTTGGGAACTTGTTAGAAAGGAATTTGAAGGACAGGTAGCAGGGAGTCAGTAGTGCTGGAGAAACTTTACCTGGCCCAGTCCTGTAGATACACAGCAAGTGTTGTGTAAAGATTTGTTAAATGGATGAGTGATAAAACATAATAATTAGTTTCCTTCTTTTTAATAAGTGCTTAAACTTAGAGTTCTTTTTCCAGTTACAAAGACTAGAGTAGCCTTTTAGAAATAACACAATTTAGAATACAATTTAGCCCACTCCAGTGTTCTTGCCTGGAGAATCCCAGGGACGGGGGAGCCTCATGGGCTGCCGTCTGTGGGGTCGCACAGAGTCGGACACGACTGAAGCGACTTAGCAGCAGCAGCAGCAGCAGCAGTATATCACATTGATTTGCAGATGTTGAAAAGTCCTTGTATTCCTTGAATAAATCCCGCTTAATCATGGTGTATGATCCTTTTAATGTGTTGTTGGAGTCAGTCTGCTAGTATTTTGTTGACGATTTTTGCATCTTTGTTCATTATTACTTTTTTTTCTGTAAGATAGTGACCATGGCAAATAAGAAATAAAGTCTTGTAAAATAGGTAAAGGTTTGGCTGAAATGTAAAACACCAAAGACGAGAAGGGATATCAAGAAACATGACAAAAGGAGGGAGGGAAATATCGGCAGGGTTCAATTTCCACGTGTGACTGTCCTCGAACATGAGAGGGTAGCTGGGAAGAGTCAACACCCTTGGGAAACGAGTGAAAAGCTTCATCTCACTTAACCCTCTTTGAAACTCTCTCGAGGTATAAGTTTAAATCTTTAGTTTGTTCCTCAAACTTCTTTCTTAAACCTCTTTGGAAGAATCCCCTCGCCCTNGGAAAACCCACCCCAGAGTGAGCTGAGGTTACCAGTTTGTAGTTAGTTAAGAATATTTGGAGTCCTAGCCATTTCTTCAAACACCGAAGATTAAAATGACAGAAAAAAATACCTGAAGTATCCTCTCAGAAACAAAATGGAGACATGCGGGCCCTTTAGCAAGAATTAATATTCTCAAGGTTGCTAATCTGCAGTATTCTGTCCTATCAGTTAGCTAGGGGAGGTGTTTTTTAAACATGAGTCCACTAAAAGGGGAAATGGTGTGATTGGAGAATTGAAGGAGAGACATTTCTAGAAATAACCTACTGGTGTTTGCACCTCACCCAAAATGGGAGAAAGCCCATTAACTACAATTTCCATCTTAGTAGAAACATTGGATTTCAGGAATTAAATATAACTGTAATCTCAAAAAATTTTTTATAAAAAATGAGTAGTTTCTTAGTGTAGGCACTTTTTTTTTTTCCCCTGAGCCATTAGGCTTAAGACTTTTCCATCTGGAGGAAGAAACTATTAAGAGTGACTGTGCTAGAGGCCCAGCTGGGGGTGGGAATGAGCTGTAAACAGACACAGGAATCTTACTGAGGTGACAGAAACGGGCTAAAACTGTGATAACGGTTGCATGCTTCATAAGTTTGTTAAAAATCATAAAATTGCACATTCAAAATGAGTGAATTTTATGGCATATGAAATATACCTTGGTGAAATTGTCTTAAAAAAAGAGGCAATATACAAAACTCTTAAAATCACTTCATAGGCCTTTTAATAAGCTGTTACTCTCTTATTTTTCTCTGTAAAGTCTTCCTTATTGTGCCTCAACCCCTCTGGCATCAAATCTTTTCTTATACCTCTAGAAAACTGCCCTTCCCTTCAGTTTCCCTATGCCTTTCAGTATTGTGGTGCAATTATTTTATACTTAAAAAATAATCCTTAAGAAACATAACTAGAAAGCAAACGCCTGAAGCTCAAGCGTTTCTGCAGAGCCGTATGTCAAGAGTGAGGGCGGTGTGTCCCCTCATTCTCTCCCTTTTCATGGTCCTAAGTCCATTTGCGTCCTGGAAAGTTGTGCTGGCCCCGTCTTCTGACTCCAGCTCCACTGCCTGCCCTCGTGCATCACGTGGGTGGGAGTAAAGATGCCATGGCTGCTGCCGCCCGAGGCGAGGCGGCGATCAGCACCCGGGGCTAGTCGTGAGGGAGCCGGGTGTGCCCGTGTTTCCGTACTGATCCCCCGATAGACGTGGATGTTCGGAAGGGTCAGATCATTGTGTATAATGCTCGGTCTCAAAAAAAAAAAAAGCCCTGTCTAGTTTAACTTCTTGTTACAGCTCAAGTCAAATCCAAGTGAAAATGAAGAAAAGGAAGCCCAGTCCCAGCTTGTCAAATCTGATGAAATGCAGCGTTTGCGCTCACAAGCACTGGATGCGTTTGAGAGCTCAGATTTTACTGCTGCTATAACCTTCCTTGATAAGATTTTAGAGGTAAGTTTTTTTGCTCTTGGAGCTGACAAGCCTGACAGTTACTGCATTTTCCTATGAGGTATGTTTATATGCTTTGACATGTTATATACCACAAAAATCCTAGGTAGCATAAAGTCAGATCAACTCTGGGGTTTTCTACTCTTAATTGAAAGATGGCGTTTATACAGAACAGAAGTTGGGACGGAAATTTTCAGTAAAAATACTGAAGGTGTGATGGAGTGGGACTTGCATATTTTTATACATTGCTTACTTTTCTAAGTTTGTTTGCTATTGCATTTTTTGTGCGGGGGGGGCAAGAAAACTAGAGGTTAGATAATGGGATAAAAGATAAAAGTTGGTTGCAGAAAAAGGAGAAATGATGTTTGGGAGGAAAGATGAGTGTTTAGACTAAGAAGTTTTTAGGGAAGAAGGCAGTTGAAGAGTTAATAGGTTTCAGAGGATTCTAGTTACAAAAACTTATATCTGCCTTAGCAAGGACTTAATGACAGANTTTTTTTTTTTCCCCTGAGCCATTAGGCTTAAGACTTTTCCATCTGGAGGAAGAAACTATTAAGAGTGACTGTGCTAGAGGCCCAGCTGGGGGTGGGAATGAGCTGTAAACAGACACAGGAATCTTACTGAGGTGACAGAAACGGGCTAAAACTGTGATAACGGTTGCATGCTTCATAAGTTTGTTAAAAATCATAAAATTGCACATTCAAAATGAGTGAATTTTATGGCATATGAAATATACCTTGGTGAAATTGTCTTAAAAAAAGAGGCAATATACAAAACTCTTAAAATCACTTCATAGGCCTTTTAATAAGCTGTTACTCTCTTATTTTTCTCTGTAAAGTCTTCCTTATTGTGCCTCAACCCCTCTGGCATCAAATCTTTTCTTATACCTCTAGAAAACTGCCCTTCCCTTCAGTTTCCCTATGCCTTTCAGTATTGTGGTGCAATTATTTTATACTTAAAAAATAATCCTTAAGAAACATAACTAGAAAGCAAACGCCTGAAGCTCAAGCGTTTCTGCAGAGCCGTATGTCAAGAGTGAGGGCGGTGTGTCCCCTCATTCTCTCCCTTTTCATGGTCCTAAGTCCATTTGCGTCCTGGAAAGTTGTGCTGGCCCCGTCTTCTGACTCCAGCTCCACTGCCTGCCCTCGTGCATCACGTGGGTGGGAGTAAAGATGCCATGGCTGCTGCCGCCCGAGGCGAGGCGGCGATCAGCACCCGGGGCTAGTCGTGGGGGAGCCGGGTGTGCCCGTGTTTCCGTACTGATCCCCCGATAGACGTGGATGTTCGGAAGGGTCAGATCATTGTGTATAATGCTCGGTCTCAAAAAAAAAAAAAGCCCTGTCTAGTTTAACTTCTTGTTACAGCTCAAGTCAAATCCAAGTGAAAATGAAGAAAAGGAAGCCCAGTCCCAGCTTGTCAAATCTGATGAAATGCAGCGTTTGCGCTCACAAGCACTGGATGCGTTTGAGAGCTCAGATTTTACTGCTGCTATAACCTTCCTTGATAAGATTTTAGAGGTAAGTTTTTTTGCTCTTGGAGCTGACAAGCCTGACAGTTACTGCATTTTCCTATGAGGTATGTTTATATGCTTTGACATGTTATATACCACAAAAATCCTAGGTAGCATAAAGTCAGATCAACTCTGGGGTTTTCTACTCTTAATTGAAAGATGGCGTTTATACAGAACAGAAGTCGGGACGGAAATTTTCAGTAAAAATACTGAAGGTGTGATGGAGTGGGACTTGCATATTTTTATACATTGCTTACTTTTCTAAGTTTGTTTGCTATTGCATTTTTTGTGCGGGGGGGCAAGAAAACTAGAGGTTAGATAATGGGATAAAAGATAAAAGTTGGTTGCAGAAAAAGGAGAAATGATGTTTGGGAGGAAAGATGAGTGTTTAGACTAAGAAGTTTTTAGGGAAGAAGGCAGTTGAAGAGTTAATAGGTTTCAGAGGATTCTAGTTACAAAAACTTATATCTGCCTCAGCAAGGACTTAATGACAGAGGGTGTGAGGATATCAGAAGGAAGTCTAATAACATTCAAATGGAAGCAATCATAACTCATATTTATCATTTTCACAATGCTTTGTACAGTCTCATTTTATCTTGGTGATAAACTCGTTATGTGTGTAGAATGGCCACTTTCTAATAGCTTTATAGAGGAAATCATGTGAAGTGAAATTTCCAGTGTAAATTCCAGTGGAATTCACAGTTTACTAGATTATTTTGTTAATGCTTTATTAAGAAAACATAAAGTTATGATTTTTACTTTCTAGTAGTTATCCATCTTGACCTGGCTCATTGTCCATGGTGTTTAATTTATGTACAATGTCGATTTTGATGTCTTCACATAAAAAGTTGACGTGACGTTAAAACAGCTCTACGAAATATGTAAAGACACTTACATGGGTCTTATTGGTGGTGAGCTTTTGGATGTATAGTTGGAAGAATAGTGGTGGTTTACTAAACACTGTCAACTTTCTGATAAAATGGAAATGAAGATACTTCAGCCTTCTCACATTTTTTTCTCTCTCTTTTATTTTTGTGATATGAGGATTTAATTTCAAGGAGGTAACATTTGATAAGAGTTCATTTAATTTTAGTTACTAGTAGAATAAAAATATTTTGTGAACTTAGAACCTAGATTATATTTTTCGAGACTAGAAATTAGAATTGTTGATTAAGTATAAAAATCCAGTTAGAGCATATTCTCTTCAAAATAAAAAATGCTTCACTGGAAACCACTTTCTAATAATAAATGCCCTGTTTTCTTATTGTCAGTGTTTTAGAATTATATAATTGAAAGGGGTTTGGAAAAGGGCCTTGTTAGTGTGTGTATATACACACACACACACCCCTTACCCCCCTGGAATATAGTTAAGACATGTTTCGGGACTTCCCTGGTGGTCCAGTGGTTAAGAATCCCCTCGCCGGTGCAGGGGACATGGATTCAATCCCTGGTCTGGGAAGATTCCGCCTGCCCTGGGGCAACTAAGCAGTTGTGCCACAAGCACTGAGTCTGAGCTCCAGAGTCCATGAGCTGCAGTTGCTGAAGCCTGCGCACCCTAAAGCCTGTGCTCCACAGCAAGAGAAGCCGCTGCACAGAGAAGCCCTCTCGGCACAGCTAGAGGAAGCCTGCACGCAGCAGCGAGGACCAGTGCAGACCCCCCCTCCCCCGGACCACACACAAAAAGAAGTCTTTGGAGAAGTTACTTTATCACATCTCATTATTTTTGTCACATTTAAATTGTATCAGACTTTTAACATTGCTTACAATATAGAAGTCATCACATTAGTTGAGGATGTTCTATGTTGATAAATATGTAGATAAGATATGTGCAGTGCAGGTATGAATGTACGTAATTTACTGTCTCTTTAAGTCTAGTTCTTTTGTTTCTCAAGGTTTGTGTTTGGGATGCAGAACTTCGAGAACTTCGAGCTGAATGTTTTATAAAAGAAGGGGAACCTAGGAAAGCGATAAGTGACTTAAAAGCTTCATCAAAATTGAAAAATGATAATACTGAGGCATTTTATAAAATCAGCACACTGTACTATCAACTAGGAGACCATGAACTGTCTCTCAGGTTAGTTCTAGTAACATACACATCTCAGCATCTTTTTAGTGTTTGCAGTAACAGAATACTCCCATTTCTTTTTCTTTTTAACTTTAATAAAATTAGGGCTTTTCTACGTATCTATAATTTTGTGTTATTTCTAAGTTATTCTGCTTCTACATAGTCATTTTCATGAAGTACACTCAGTAAGGGAAATAGGAGAGCTGTCACATTTGCAGAAGCAAAATAGGGTGTTTAATATATTATCTCTACTTGAGTCATTTTGAACTTGAGTTAATTTATGTGTGCGCCTAATACAATGCCGTATGTAAAAGTGTATGGTAAATTATTAAGTCAGTGTTATAGACAAAAAAAATACCTTTTCTTGTGATTTCTGTATTTAGTATGAAAAACCATTTGTTAATTATTTTGACGTGGAGTATTATTTTCCTTCTTTAAATATGTGAACAGTGAAGTTCGTGAGTGTCTTAAACTTGACCAGGATCATAAAAGGTGTTTTGCACACTATAAACAAGTAAAGAAACTGAATAAGCTGATTGAGTCAGCTGAAGAGCTCATCAAAGACGGCAGGTAAGGCTGCAATTTGTGCAGGGCTCCACTTTCCCTCTGATGTCCGGTCGTGGGCAGAAGAACTGAACTACTTACTTTTCCACTCCTGGAGTGTGGAGGATCTTAGATGGCATTGGGGTTTAATGAAACTATCACACTCTTACACTTTTTAAATAGGGCAGAATACAGATGATGCTAACTGCATAGTATTCTTTTCAGCAGATTTATTTATATTTTGCCAGCTGTTTATTGAATTTCTCCTACGTCAGGTACTGACCACATACTGGGCAGGGAGGGAGGTTAGAAATGAACATGACTCTAGTTTTTGGTCTTAAGCTTATAGTTTAGTGTGAGAGATGGGCATATAAACTGAGTATTAAAAGGTACTATAGTAATATATCTAGAGTGATGGTGATGTATACAAAGTATGCAGACATTTTCTCTCGGTACAGGATTCAGGGTTAATAGTTGTTTTCTTACAGCATCTGAAAAATATTGTATAATTTCTTTCTGGCTTCTGTGGGTCCTGATGAGAAATCCATTGTCCTTCTAATTGTTTTTTTTCCTCCTAAAGATAAAGTATCATTTTCCTCAGACTGGTTTTAAGATTATTTCCTTTAGTTTTCAGAAGTTTAATTATGATGTATCTCAGCATGGATTTCTTTGTATTTATACTGTTTGGAGTATGCTTAGCTTCTTGCATATGTTTGTTTATGTCTCTTGTCAAACTTGGAAAGTTTCCAGCCATTATTTCTGGGAATCCCTTTTCAGCCCAGCCCTCTCTCTGTTTTCTGTCTAGGACTCGGACTGACATAAATATTTAGTTCAGTTCAGTCGCTCAGTTGTATCCGACTCTTTGCGACCCCATGAACCATTGCACGCCAGGCGTCCCTGTCCATCATCACCTCCTGGAGTTCACTCAAACCCATGTCCATCGAGTCGGTGATGCCATCCAGTTATCTCATCCTCTGTCGTCCCCTTCTTCACCTGCCCTCAATCTTTCCAGGCATCAGAGTCTTTTCACATGAGTCAGCTCTTTGCATCAAGTGGCTAAAGTATTGGAGTTTCAGCTTCAACATCAGTCCTACCAATGAACACATAGGACTGATCTCCCTTAGGATGGACTGGTTGGATCTCCTTGCAGTCCAAGGGACTCTCAAGAGTCTTCTCCAACACCACAGTTCAAAAGCATCAATTCTTCAGCGCTTAGCTTTCTTCACAGTCCAACTCTCACATCCATACATGACCACTGGGAAAACCATAGCCATGACTAGATGGACCTTTGTTGATAAAGTAATATCTCTGCTTTTGAATATGCTATCTAGGTTGGTCGTAATTTTCCTTCCAAGGAGTAAGCATCTTTTAATTTCATGGCTGCAGTCACCATCTGCAGTGATTTTGGAGTCCAGAAAAATAAAGTCAGCCACCGTTTCCACTGATTTCCCATCTATCTGACATGAAGTGATGGGACCAGATGCCATG
>SJYV01023443.1:18681-70850 GCA_006410875.1 Neotragus pygmaeus | reverse complement strand
GGGTGACAATATACAGCCTTGACGTACTCCTTTTCCTATTTGGAACCAATCTGTTGTTCCATGTCCAGTTCTAACTGTTGCTTCCTGATCTGCATATAGGTTTCTCAAGAGGCAGGTCAGGTGGTCTGGTATTCCCATCTCTTTCAGAATTTTCCACAGTTCATTGTGATCCATACAGTCAAAGGCTTTGGCATAGTTAATAAAGCAGAAATAGATGTGTTTCTGGAACTCTCTTGCTTTTTCAATGATCCAGCAGATGTTGGCAATTTGATCTCTGGTTCCTCTGCCTTTTCTAAAACCAGCTTGAACATCTGGAAGTTCATTGGTTCATGTAATGCTGAAGCCTGGCTTGCAGAATTTTAAGCATCACTTTACTAGTGTGTGAGATGAGTATAATTGTGCGGTAGTTTGAGCATTCTTTGGCATTGCCTTTCTTTGGGATTGGAATGAAAACTGACGTTTTCCAGTCCTGTGGCCACTGCTGAGTTTTCCAAATTTGCTGGCATATTGAGTGCAGCGCTTTCACAGCATCATCTTTCAGGATTTGAAATAGCTCTACCGGAATTCCATCACCTCCACTAGCTTTGTTCGTAGTGCCCACTTGACTTCACATTCCTGGATGTCTGGCTCCAGGTGAGTGATCACATCATCATGATTATCCGGGTCATGAAGATCTGTTTTGTGCAGTTCTTCTGTGTATTCTTGCCACCTCTTGTTATATCTTCTGCTTCTGTTAGGTCCCTACCATTTCTGTTCTTTATTGAGACCATCTTTGCGTGAAGTGTTCCCTTATATTTCTACTTTTCTTGAAGAGATCTCTAGTCTTTCCTGTTCTATTGTTTTCCTCCATTTCTTTGCATTGATTGCTGAGGAAGGCTTTCTTCTCTCTCCTTGCTATTCTTTGGAACTCTGCATTCAAGTGGGTATATCTTTCCTTTTTCCTTTGCTTTTCACTTCCCTTCTTTTCACAGCATTTGTAAGGGCTCCTCAGACAGCCATTTTGCTTTTTTGCATTTCTTTTTCTTGGTGATGGTCTTGATTCCTGTTTTGTGTACAAAGTCACGAACCTCCATAACATTTGTTCATCAGGCTCTCTCTATCAGATCGAGTCCCTTAAATCCACTTCTCACTTTCACAAATATTAGATTTTTTTTTTTTTTAGCTTTAGCCCCACAGTCCCTGCAGCTCTATTCATTTTTGTTTTTCATTTTCTCTGTTGTTCAAATTTAGTAATTTCTGTTGTTTGAATTCACTGACCCTTTCTCAGTTCTCTGCATTCTGCTGTTGAGCACATGCAATGAGCTCTTTATTTCGATTTTTATACTATTCAGTTCTAAAAATTCTATCTGGAATTTTTATATCTTCTATTTCTTTGCTGAGACTTTCCATTTCTTTTCTGAGGCATTGTATTTTTCCATGTGCTTTAAGCCTGCTTGTTAAGTGCTGCTTTTTTGTGTGTGGCTACTTTAAAATCTTTGTCATAATTCTAACATCTCTGTCCTCTTGGTGGTGTTTGGAGATCCTGTTTCTTGGTATGGTGATTAGTTTTTAATTGAAATCTGGATATTTTCATTTTATAAGATTCTGGTTTTTGATTCTTCCGTTTTGGGTGGCTCTTTCTGACATTGTTTCTGCAAAGTGAGCATGAGGGGCTGAAGGGTGGGCACCACCTGGTTAACTGAAAGATGAAGGTAGACGTTTCCCAGGTGGCCTTTGTTGCTACCCGAGCTGTGGGATACTCCTGCTACTGCTTGGTGTAGGTGAGAGTTTGGGAAACTCAGTTCTGATCAGGGGTGAAAGTTCCGGCTCCAACTTGATGTTCTCCAACACCACCTTGGTTGGGATGTGGACACACCTCATTGGAAGCTCACCAGAGGTCTTGGCTCTCCAGTTGAGCTGCTGATGTTGGTAGGGGTTGGGGCCATGATTTTCTCATCTGAGTCTTCTCATACTAAACAGTGTACTGTGCAGGGTGTTGACACCGGTGTCCAGCTGGAGGGGTGGGGAAAGCGCCTCTGCTCCACCTTCCCAGAGGCTTTTTTTTTAAGTGAAGCACATTATTTTCTATCTGAACTTTCTTTTTGATGCAAAAATAGTTTATTATGATATTGTTTATGTAAAGTTAGATACTATTTGTAATTGAACTTTTAATTTCTAATATTAGTTTTACGTGTGCCTTTAAGAGAGAAAGTGAGGCCTCACACACACTGTATAGTTTCTTGCCACCTTAGAAATCTACAAAACAGTATCCTAACTAGGATTTTGACATTCATGGCTAGCTTTTGCTTTAAGTGTTATCTTTAAACCTGTATTTTAATAAAGCAGCATTTAAATGTGAAGATTGTAGTACTTGTGGAATAATCCACCACAGCAGCATGTAGATATGTCTTACAGTTTGTTGTTACTGAGGAAAGTAACAATGCATAACATGACTAGTATTTTTCACCAGTTTAAAAAAAAATTCTGAAGTAGCTTTTATTGTTCTTAGAAAGCTAGTAAAGTTGGGGGTTTCTTCTGCAAGAAATTACCTTGTACTCAGTTATGAATATTGATATTTATTATATAAAATAACACATAATGGGTTCTGTGATTTTATAAAATGTGTAGTAACCAAGTGTGTAAAACCTGATCTCTGTTTTCCACAAGGTGCTTTGTGGCAGTCAGACTTTAACAAAGTGTTTTCCTCAGCTTCAAAATCAGAAACCGCTTTCTATAAAGAATCTGTCATTTGATTTGATCAGTTAGTACTCAAAAAGGGTGCTTTAATTTATCTATATACTTTTTTTGTAGTCAAGTGTTTCCACTCTTTCTTGCGGAGAGAACCTTCATTGCTACTGTAGATTATAAGGTAGAAGGCGTCTTTGAGGGCATGTGCTCATTTAGGTCAGGTGATGAAGCAACATATAGTGATGAGTAGCAGGTCCTTTTCTTTAGCTCTGGAAATAGAATTCAGTTTACTCATCATGATGTGCTCATTTAATAGGTACACAGATGCAATCAGCAAATATGAATCTGTCATGAAAACAGAGCCAGGTGTTCATGAATACACAATTCGTTCAAAAGAAAGGATTTGCCACTGCTTTTCTAAGGTAAATTGCTGACTCATTTCTAGAATTGTAAAACTTGACATCTGGAATAACAACCGTAAGTTCTTTTCTCACATTTACCTTTAGGATGAGAAGCCTGTTGAAGCTATTCGAGTATGTTCAGAAGTTTTACAGGTAGAACGTGACAATGTGAATGCTCTGAAAGACCGAGCAGAGGCCTATTTAATAGAAGAAATGTACGATGAAGGTAAATCTTTCAGGAATTTGATATGCAACACCTCAAAGCTGATGTATGTGCAGTTAGTCCGTTTAACACCCCTTTGTTTAGAACAGGTTTGGAGATGTTGGTGGTTTTAGAAAATGGCAGAGAACCTAAAAATGATTTTCTTAGTAAATGATACTTTCTTGGTGGAACATGAGAGGTATACCATGTAAGGAAAGAGTTCTGTTGAATCCAGTACAGTGGAATATAAAAATAAAAATTTTAGCTTGCTTTATTGTAGACAAGTTAGAAAAGATGAATAACAAACTAGAAAACTCAAATTACAGATCTCATATCATCCAGAGGTAATCACTGCTCATTTTGGATTTATGTCTTTCAGAGTTTTATCTATACATATATGAGTGTGTATTTTATGTCTATATACATATTCTATGCATATACATGTTAGACACACATCAGACATATATGTCTAAATATAAAATGACCCTCTATGATCCCTAGAAAGTGTGAAAGTGTTAGTCACTCAGTTGCTCAGTTGTGTCCGAGCCTTTGTGCCTCCATGGACTGTAGCCACCAGGGCTGCTCTGTCCATGGAATTCTCCAGGTAAGAATACTGGAGTGGGTTGCCATTCCCTTCTCCAGGAGATCTTCCCAATCCAGGGGTTGAACCTGGGTCTCTCGCATGCAAGGTGTTAGTAAATGTCAGGACAGCTGCTTATCCAACTTTGTTCAAGTAGCAGAGATAGTTTCCTGCTAGATGTTGTAAGCACCTTTAATAAAAGCAGTGCTCTATTTTTGGAGGATAACCAAGGCCAATACAGTAGTCGTACAGAATCCTTTCATATATATTGTTTTGTGACCTTTTCCATTTGACATTACTCTAAGAACATCTAAATGAGGTGATTTTAAAAGACGTGAGCCTTATAGCCCTTAATGACAAGTTTTGGTTTCAAATCAAGTAAAGCCAATTAAGATTGAAAACAGTAAGGGTATGTTTCTGGGGAAACTTGGTTTGTGATACTCTGGTTTTCCCCCCTAATAATTGCTGCATATTTATTTAATGAAATGTGCAGTTATTTTAAGCATAGTAAGAATGCAGAAAGTGAAGGCGCTCAGTCGTGTCCGACTCTTTGTGACCCCATGGACTGTTGTAGCCCACCAGGCTCCTCAGTCTATGGAATTTTCCAGGCAAGAGTATTGGAGTGGGTTGCCATTTCTTTCTCCAGGGAATCTTCCCAACCCAGGGATCGAACCCGGGTCTCCCGCACTGCAGACAGACGCTTTACCAGTCCAAGCCACCAGGGAAGCCCAAGAATGCATTACAGTAATGAGAAAACTGCACTAAGAAAGAGATAACTGAACTTATAATTAAGAAAGATTCGTGGTGCTCATTTTTAAGGCAAATTGATCATTTCCTTTCTTCCTGCTTTCTTCAATTTAAAAATAATCTTCTAAGTGGTTTCCTGGAAGTGATGACAGCTCTAGTTACACTGTGGAACGTTTTTATGGTATAGTCCTTGAGGTCTGATTGAGGCTTGAACTGTATGTGAGCAAAACGACAAATTTTCAGATTCATAAGAACATGTCAGTAAGGCAAGTGATTTACACAGATGCCTTTAGCCTGCATGCTCTTTTCACTCTTGGGCTCCCAGAAGGCTGTATTCTAGGAGTTTGCATTCCAGTTAGGTATTGGAATGCTTCATCAGTGTGTGCTTTTCTTCCCTGTATGTAAACCCTTAGCTCTAAATGTGAAATTAATGAAGATGCACAAGCTTTTAAGCTTAGCTGTTAAGAAAAATAAAAGATTCAATTTTGTAGGCTGCTACATATAAGTTGAAACATGCCTTTGTATCTCGAATGTTAAACCCACTTATTTTTTAGAGAAATTTGACAGCTTGATTCCTGAAGAAGATGTTTGGTAATAATTTAATAGATCTATCCTTGAAGTCTTTTTCCTTATATGAAGGCTTTCTATATTCTGTTTGCTGGTTTTACCTAGTGGATGTGAAGTGATAACTAGTGGTTTTAACTTACATTTTCCTAATGATTAGTGATTGATGTTGAGCACCTTTCCATATGCTTGTTGGCCAGTTTTATACCTTTAGAGTATACCATTTATTTTTGCACTGTGATTTCCATCAAGTAACTTAGCCTGTAATATTTTACTTTTCTTATATATACAATAAGAATGTGAACAGTACATATTGCATAGGACTGTTGTGACAGAGAAAGAACATGAGAGGGTAGTTGAGGAGTCAGCAGACTTGAGCAAAGAGTAAAAAACTCCATTTCACTTAACCCTCTTTGAAACTCTCCTGAGTTACAAGACAGGGAAAGAAGGTGGTGCTCAGAAAGTGATGCTTAATGCAGTGCTTCTAGTAAATGGTTTCCACTGTACTTATTTTTAGAATAGTTGTTGGTAACTTGCATTGACTTTGCTATATAAATGGTACTTAGTGGGATAGCTTGCTTCTAGCTCTGACCTGTGGTGGTTTAGTTGCTCAGCTGTGGCCTACTCTTTGTGACCCCATGAACTGTAGCCCACCAGGCTCCTCTGTCCATGGGATTGCCTAGGCAAGAATACTAGAGTGGGTTGCCATTTCCTTCTCCAGGGGATCTTCCTCCCAGGGATTGAAACTGCATCTCTTGAGTCTCCTTCTTGCCAGGCAGATTGTTTACAACTGCCTAGGTGTGACCTGTGATTGCTGTACTAACTCCATCTGACATGGCTCTTACTTTAGTGTTACTAATAATATCTATAATTCTGAGAACAGGAGCCAGGTAACACTTTTTCTGGATGAAAGGCCAGCCTGGCCAAATTGTGGAAAAGACATATTTTATGTTTGACATCCTATGATGTCCGGTAACCAGATTCCTATGCTTTCTTGCCTATTCTTGAACTCTACCTAGTGACGCTAAGTCTGCCCTATTCCACGAAAGTATTCTATGTTAAAAGATCATACCTTCATTTTCTTAGAGTTGTATAAAGTTGGTGTTTCTTCTTTAAGTTTAGGAGAATTCACCAGTGAAACCATCTTAGGTTCCAGAGTTGTCTTAGTACGAACATTTTTGATGATGAATTCATTTTATCAGTATAGGGTCTCTCATATTTTCTGTTTTCTCATTTTAGTTTTTGTAAGTTGTTCACCTACATTGCTCCTTTTGGTTATATGATGTTTTTAATGCTTTCTTACTATTCTTTTAATGTCTGTAAGGTCTGAAGTGATAATTTTTTCTTCATTTCTAATAGTGACAATTTTTTTTCCCCCCTTTTGATCAGTGTAGTTTGGTCAAATTTGTTAGTCTTCTGAAGGAACCAACTTATGGATTGGTTAATGTTTTCTTTGAGTTTTCTTTTTATTTCATTGATTTCTTTATTTCCTTTGGACTTATTTTTTGCTTTTCCTGCTTCTTAAGTTTAAACTGTCATTGATTTTAGGCCTCTTTTCTTTTTAAATATAAGTATTTAAGACTGCACTTCTCACATTTTTTATTTTCATTGTCATTTGATTTGAAATATATTCTAACTTTCCTTCTAACTACTTCTTTGATGCATGTATTATTTAGATATTTTGTCTAATTTTAAAATATTTCAGTTTCCTAAGCACCTATCGTCAGTTCAGTCGCTCAGTTGTGCCTGACTCTTTCTGGCCCCAAGCCTGCAAAATGCCAGGCTTCCCTGCCCATCACCAACTCCCGAAACTTGCTCAAATTCATGTCCCATTGTGTCGGTGATGCCATCCAACCATCTCATCCTCTGTCATCCCCTTCTCCTCCTGCCTCCAATCTTTCCCAGCATCAGGGTCTTTTTAATGAATCAGTTCTGTGCATTAGGTGGCCAAAGTATTGGAGCTTCAGCTTCAGTATCAGTCCTTCCAATGAATATTCAGTACTGATTTCCTTTAGGATGGACTGGTTGGATCTCCTTGCTGTCCAAGGGACTCTCAAGAGTCTTCTCCAACACCACAAGGCATCAATTCCTCAATTCAAAGGCATCAATTCTTCAGCTCTCAGCTTTCTTTATAGTCTAACTCTCACATCCATGCATGGCTACTGGAAAAACCATAGCTTTGACTAGACGGACCTTTTGTCAGCAAAGTAATGTCTCTGCTTTTTAATATGCTGTCTAGGTTGGCCATAACTTTTCTTCCAAGGAACAAGCGTCTTTTAATTTCATGGCTGCAGTCACAGACATCTTCAGTGATTTTTTTGTAGCCCAAGAAAATAAAGTCTATCACTGTTTCCATTGTTTCCCCATCTATTTGCCATGAAGTGATGAAACCAGATGCCATGATCTTAGTTTTCTTAATGTTGAGTTTTAAGCCAGCTGTTTCACTCTCCTCTTTCACTTTCATCAAGAGACTTAGTTCCTCTTCGCTTTCTGCAATAAGGGTGGTGTCATCTGCATATCTGAGGTTATTGATATTTCTTCTGACAATCTTGATTCCAGCTTGTGCTTCATCCAGCCTGGCATTTTGCATGATGTATTCTGCATATAAGTTAAATAAGCNCACTTTCATCAAGAGACTTAGTTCCTCTTCGCTTTCTGCAATAAGGGTGGTGTCATCTGCATATCTGAGGTTATTGATATTTCTTCTGACAATCTTGATTCCAGCTTGTGCTTCATCCAGCCTGGCATTTTGCATGATGTATTCTGCATATAAGTTAAATAAGCAGGATGACAATATATAACCTTATTATATATTTCTATTCTGTTGTGCTTAGAGAACATACTCATGAATTCTTTCCTTTTAAATTTATTTAAATGTATCTCCTTTTGAGTTTACCTAGACTTGTTTTATAGCCCAGTGTAGTATCTATCTTGCTGAATATTCTATGTGCACTTGAAAATGTGTATTCTGCAATTTCTGGGTGTAATGTTTCTGTTAGTTTTCCCCTCAGTTGCTGAGAGAGAACTTTAATTACCTGGTGTGGAAACTGCAAACTTTCCTATCTTCCCCTTTAATATTGTCCTTTTTTTCCTTTATGCAATTTACTACACTGCTGTTAGCAGCCTGCACATTTATGACTGTTAAACTCTCCTGATGATACCTTCTCCCTGTCCTTCTATCATTTCCAGAAGGGAGTATTGCAGTTTTCTTGGTAAAGGATGCAGGTTGTTGCTCACGTCTGGGAGAGACCATACTCACAGGAAGTGAATTTTGCTGGCATTTTCTGGGCTCTTTCCCTTAGGGCTTTCTGTTTGCTTTCGCCTCCTACCCTGGATTCATGGCTGATACTAGCTGATTTTAGCAGCCCTTGAACAGGCTTCTTGCACTGTTGTGCTGACAATGGTGTGTGCCCTCCTGTTCCCCTCATTTCCCTTCCCCCCACCATCTACCTTGTTTTGTATGATATCTGGGAGGTGCTCCTTGGGGCGTATTATACTGGAGGTCGGATACGCTCTTTAAAAAGACCCCTGAGGTCCCTGTTTTGAGAATAGACTCTAGGGAAGTAAGGGGCGGCTGGGAACCTTGTGAACACCTTATGAAGAAGCTGTTAGAGCTGCCAGGTGTATTAATGCCGGACTGCGTCACAGTGGCAAGTGTGGAAATGGTGAGAAATAGTGAAATCCTGGATATATTTTGAAGGGAAGCTGATTTGGGACTTAATACTGGGTTTATGGAGTGTGAGAAGGGAGCCATTTGCAGCTGTGTGTTTTGTGCACATCTGTCTTTTGAATGCTTCTCTGTGTTGGGGAGCTCACACTGGCTCAAAGTGGGTAGGAGCCGTTTACCGACAGACTCCCTGTCGTGCTTGTCATCTTGCCCAGTTGCCAGAATAAGCAGGACTTGACGCATTTATCGGTGGAGCCGGTTGGTGTGGAACTGCCTTTCCGGTGTTTATTCCAGGCCTGTTGTGGAGGCCTTTGGTGTTCGGGGGGCTCAGCAGCCATGGCAGGGGTCTTCCACATGCCGTCTGGCACTCTGCAGAGACTGGTTCTTGGACCTGGCTTGGGGTTAATGCTGCAGCCAGCTGCTCCATACACAGGTGGAGAGGCTGCCCAGCCATTATTAAACCCACCTCATGAAGTAACCTGATGATTGCCTTAGAGCTCCTCCTGCTTGCTAAATTCAGAATCCTTGGCCAAAGCGAACAGCTTCCAGAATCTTCTAGGGCCTCTTTCAGTGTGTATTTGGATTGTAGTTCTGTTAGGCTTACTCATTAATCTGATCCTAGTTGCCTTCTCTCTTCCAGGAGTTTGTTGCCATTTCTGCTCTGCTGTAGTTTCAGGACTGCCATGTTTATATCATTTTTTATTTTTGGAGGGCAAGAAATTATTTATTTTTAGAGGGCAAGAAATTCCTGTGCTTACTGTCTGCCTTCTTGATCTGGTAGTTTGCACTGCTGCTCCTTAAGAACTGGGTGAGGAGCATGTGGAAGAAAAGAATTTGAGAAGGATGAGTTTTTAGGTTCAGAGGTTGGAAAATTAATTGGCTAATATATAACATTCTAAGAAATATAATTAAAAATGAGTTATCTAGTTTATGACCATGGGACGTTTACATCATCCATATTAAGTTTCTACTTAGTTACCTACTTGTAATCATGTGAATTTGAGGAAACAACCTATTTTTCCTGTACTGTGAAAAATGTATCTATCTTAACTGTTAATAAAATACAGGAGACAGAAGACTGTTTTGAGAAAGCTACTCTGAATATTTAAGAATGAAAACATGTTTTAAATGTAGTTTGCATAAGTAAAAAATTGAGCATTCTGAAACATTTTCCTCGTGTTAAATTCCAAGTACATTTCCTCACTAGGCTGTGTTATCAAGTGCTATGGGTATTGCAGGTTAAACCTCACTGCTCTTTATAATGGCTTTGTGTCTGTGCACTAAATTGGAAAAGTATTTTGTGATGTCACTGTTGGCTGTCAGTAATATTAATGTTTCATATTAATATTTAACATTAATGCTTTGAGGCAGGAATGAAGATGAAAGCTTGAAGTGCCCTCCCCCTTGCTCCATGAGTGGAAGGTCGTATTGGTTATTTTTCTGTGTAGTGCAGACTAAATTTGTCCATCTTGCTTGAATGTCTTTCTCATTTTAACCTGCCCCAGGGGCCTTTTTAACCCCCTTCCAGGATTAGCTGTTGCCAAGATGAATGCTCAGGCATGCTATCCAGAGATGTCTTTCCCATAGTAAAATGCATTTCCATAAAAAAATAGAATCTGAGCCCAAAGATCCATTTGAGTTGTCTGTCCAGGGAGGAGAGTGAGAAAAACTTGTATTGGTGTCTCCCCAAACCACCCCCAGATTTGGATCAGGAGGACACATGGGACTTGGCACATAGTTGTACTCAGGGCTGAGATTTATTCCAGCACAAGGATACACACAGGATCAGCAAAGGGAAAAGGCGCATGGGGTGAAATCCAGAGGAAACCAGGTGGGAAATTTGAGATCTGAAATTGTGCAGGAGAAGCCAAATTCCTCAGCATGTGTGAAGTGTGTCTACCAGGGAAGCTCCTTAGAGACCAAGGCCTTTACTGGGGGCTGGCCAGCCCATACCAAAATGCCAGATGCCCAGAAGGTAAGATGGTTAGCCCAATCCACATTGTTTAGCTACGGCCAGCCATTCCTATCAGAGAATGTTGGGAACACTACCCAAATCCAACTTGTCAGTCACCAGCCAAGGGCCACCCTCGCCCTCAGGGCCTTCTAAGGATAAGTCTGCTCTGTGTGACCTTAGATACTCAGATGCCTTGTATCATCTACATATTTAAATAATCTGAAATAAAATGTAGTGAGAATTGGCATCAGCCTTCCCATACCAGAACTGTGTATGTATTTGTTCTGATTGGCACTTCAAAAAAAGTCAGCTTTGTAATAGTTTGGGTTGAAACCTGTGGGTGAACCGGTCATGCTGCTTCCCGATGGTTCTCCCGGTCTCTTCTACACCTCTCAGTCTTCTAAACCATAGCCCTGCAACTGAGCACGCAGATTGTCTTTGCTGCGTCTTATTTTCCTGTAAGAGTCACTCCACTGCTTTGTGTAAGGGCTGATGTTAAGACAACACACAGCTGTGGGGAAGATGATGTGGGAGGGTGGCCAGGTAAACAGAGTGGCATTTACTGAATGGGAGTGTAGGCTGTCTCCTGCAGCCTTAAAAGGATGCCTCGTGTAGTTTTGAACCAAATGATGAAAGTGATACCACTTCTTAGGCTCTTAGTGATGGTGAAGGAAGGGGTTGGGATGGTGACTTGGTATCACATTTGCAGGGTAAATGTCACAAGTTATAATTCCTTCTAAGAGCATTATCTTCAACACATTTTGACAGCTATTCAGGATTATGAAACTGCTCAGGAACACAATGAGAATGATCAGCAGATTCGAGAAGGTCTGGAGAAAGCACAGAGGCTACTGAAACAGTCACAGAGACGAGATTATTATAAAATCTTGGGAGTAAAAAGGTGAATTACTAACTTAAAATTTACATTATTTTTAATCAACTATTTTAAAGCTAATTGTTGCTCTTTATTCCATGATTTATTTTCTTATGTAATGCCAGCTATAAATTAAACTCTAACAACCTTTAATATCACAAAGTTGTTTTTAATGTAGTACAGATAAATTTGTTTGATGGAGACGAGTCATGTAATGATGGAGAATTAGTAGTTGGTGACAAAGACAAGCCACTGGAGCATGAATAGATCCTGGGCCTAGATTTTTTAAGAAAGGTAGAGGCAGGAGTGAGCTTTTATTGGGTGGAGAACAGACGGGAGAGGGGTTGAGGAAAACAAAACTTCTCAAGGCCTAAAGATAAAAATAGCACTTTCAGAATCAACTTTGAGGCACAGGGAGAATGTAATTTACTCAATATGTGCATTTATATTAGACCCACCTTCCCTGAACAAGGGAACCACCTATCTTTCAGTCAAAAGTCTGAAACTTTGTTCTTTTTAAGTAAGCAAACCTAGAAGCAAATTAGAAAGTGTGCTTCAAAGAGTCTTTTTTTTCATGCCAAGAACTAAATCATGGTAGTCTGGAAATTCAGAAAATTTCAAAATGCATCAAAGAAGTTTTTNAAACTTTGTTCTTTTTAAGTAAGCAAACCTAGAAGCAAATTAGAAAGTGTGCTTCAAAGAGTCTTTTTTTTCATGCCAAGAACTAAATCATGGTAGTCTGGAAATTCAGAAAATTTCAAAATGCATCAAAGAAGTTTTTAAAAGGGAAAGTTGTAAAGAGAAGGAGTACTTTAGTTGATTTCTGGTGAGAGTCTAGTATTAGGGAACAAGCATTCAGGGAAGCCTGGCAGCTGTAGTTGTCAGGCAGGGCTCTGCATCATACGCTCGGTTGGGTATGTGGACACTGTTCAGAAAACCAGTGGAATCTTCTGAGCTGTCTTTTAGCTCTTTGTGGCAGTATGTTGGACACTTCTTAAATAATTATGAATTTTACCACCCTTCAGAAATGCCAAAAAGCAAGAAATCATTAAAGCATACCGAAAATTAGCACTGCAGTGGCACCCAGACAACTTCCAGAATGAAGAAGAAAAGAAAAAAGCTGAGAAAAAGTTCATTGACATAGCAGCCGCTAAAGAAGTCCTCTCCGATCCAGGTAGTGCTTGCCCGCATGTCTCTCTCCTGAAGTGGCTGCGCCAGTGACTGGTGGCTGTTAGCTCTATCCCTCTGCCCGCCTAGAGGCAGAAGTGGACAGTGGAGCGCGTGCTGGCGGGGACCTATGGGGCCGACCTCGGGAGCAGGTGACGGTCCCCAAGTTCATTTCTGTGTCTGCCCCTGTCAGACTCTGGGTGTAGTGGAGACATCACCAAGCGTGGAATCAGAAGGCCTGAGCATGACTCTTAAGGCTGAGCTAAGGTTCTGTTTAAGCAAGCTCCTAGAACTTTTTCTGAGCCTCGGGTTTGTTTCACCTGTGATATGAAAGTACAAGAGGGATGCTCTTAGTTTCCTTCCAGAGTCACAGATCAGTGCTGATTTTCACACTACTTACAGGAGCTTGATTAGGAAATGGGCTGCCAGGTGGGCATGTGCAGTGGTGGGAGAGGGGCAAATATTCTCGCCCTCTGAGAGCAGCTCCCCAGGAATCTTGCCCTGACTCAAGTCAATCGATTACTGGTGGTTGATATTAACCACCAGTTGTTATTTCACCATAAGCTACAATGACCTGGATAATAAGAGGGAGACAGTTAAGAACTGGGATAATGTTGAACAATGCTTTGACACTTCTAGAGGGAATCTCATGTTAAGCTAATACTTACTGCTCTTTTGTGGCCATCCTTGTCAGTGGGAGCAGAAACCACGACTTTTGAGCTAGATAACTACAACAGAATAGAAGGAAATCACATTTTATGCCCATTTGACAGAGTTTTGAGTTACTACTTACGCTATGGAATTGAAGTTAAATGATGTTTATTCCCAAGTAACTTACAATCCAGTGAGGGAGACAGGACTGACTTAGTACAGCAGGTTACATACTGTTTGTTCTTTTATCTGCAGATACTGATGCCTTTGAGTGGCTCTGTCCCCTCAGCTTGTGCAGTGCGGGTCAGGCAGCTATTTCAGGTTGGAGGGCCTCTGGATCTGAGTTCTAGGGGAGCAGGGGGCAGAATGGCATGATGGAGAAAAGAGCTGCATTCTTGCTTACTAAGAGTTCTTTTCTGTACTCTGTTCTTCCTGTCCTTATTTTAAGGATGAAATAGTGTTTTCTAATCTCTGCTGCCTACCACATCCTTTCTGCCGTTTGTCTGCAGTGGCCTCGGTCTCCCAGGACTGACAGGCACAGCAGCGGAGGTGGCTCCCAGATTGTACAATAAGGCACCTCCCTCCCTTGGGCCTGGGGAGCCTGCCTTCTGTTCAGACTTAACAGTGAGGCCCAGACACTTCATGCGTTGATGAGGCTCCGCTTAGCTGACTTCATGTTTGGGGTTAGGACGGTGACAGGGGCTGTTCGATCAGAAAAGCACGTGTGACTCTGAGGTCTCATTCTCTGCAATTCCTCATCTCTTCCAGGGAAGAATTTCCTGGGGGCTTCTTCTGAGAAGATTTCAGGGGTCTGAATTTTGGTGAATGCCCACTTTGAGCCCTGGCTGGTTTCTCTAGTCTGTTTCTGATGGGGGTGGGGTGGCAGGGAGCCTGGATTTGAACTTCAGGCACAGCTGTTGCAACAACTGGGGTGTGTAGCCCCCAGAACCAGCCCCTCCCCTGCCCCAGCAGCAGCTGGCTGGGTCTCACCTTGCTGGCTTCTTTTCCAGAAATGAGGAAGAAGTTTGATGATGGAGAAGACCCCCTGGACGCAGAGAGCCAACAAGGAGGTGGCGGCAACCCTTTCCACAGGAGCTGGAACTCATGGCAAGGGTTCAATCCCTTCAGCTCAGGCGGACCTTTTAGGTTTAAATTCCACTTCAATTAAACCAGCTGTTTTTCTGCTCCTCTTCCTTCATTTTTTTAAAGTTTTAAAACAAACAAACAAACATAACCTTGTTCCGGGATCCTATTGAAAAAGAAAATTCCAATCTTTCAGTTTGTCCACGACCAAAGAGGTGTTCAGAATGGCAGTGTCTGTTCTTATCCATTGCAGACTTGAGGCTGATGGGAGTGAGGGCAGGGAGGCAGGCGGGCTTCCATTTCTGGCAGGGCAGCCTGTGTCTGTGCTGTGACCGGATGGAAGCTGTCTGAGACGGGTGCACAGATCTTTTATCTTCTACACGGGAGCAGGTGAGATTCTCTTCTTGTTGAGTACGTGTCAGCGCCTGCGTGTGTGAAGAGGAGCCTGGGGTGTCAGCATTCTCCAAGAGGAATGAACATTCTGAGCTGTATGTTCTTAGGCACAACTTTGCTTCGACTCTGGTCCGTCCAGTCACCTGTCATTATGTTAAATTTCCACTTGCGTTCCCAGCTCTCCCTGAGCATGGATGTGCTGTCATTGAAGGTGGGCAGAGCCATTAGAGAACCTGCTACAGATGGCAGAAGCCCAGGTGAGGTCTGGACTCAGGTTAAGCACGTATTTTTTTTGTTGAGTACCTGGAGGAGAATACTGAAAACCATGGAAACAGAATTAACTGTAAACCCTACTGGCCCTTTTATTTAATATGAAATACGATGAAGTAAAAATATGTAAAGTAAGTTCAGATAACAGAGCAGTGGTATTTAAATAATATTGCTGTAGTGCAGAATTGACAACTGAAGTTGTGAGTTGTACAGCATTTCCTGTAACAGGATCGTCTTAGAATGCAGTTGCTCAGTCAACGTAGACAGAATGCCATGCCTCCCACTTTTAAGTTTAGCAGTTTTTCTTATGTCCTGGCCTACCTGGCCCATGGGTGCCCACGTGGGACTGCTTTGAGGTGGGTGTTAAGTAGCAGGCCTGCCCTTCTGCCAGACCTTGATGCCTCTGGAAGTTCTTCTGCCAGGAAAGAAACAGGTTTACAGATTTAGTCAGCTCTGGCTGTATGTCCACTATCCAGATAGCATCTCTTCTTGGGATACAGAAGCTTACCTTTTAAGAAAAATGAACTATTCAGTCTTTATGTGCTGGATAATTTTTTCCTTAAAAGAAAATAAGTGTTAATCTAGAACATTAAATATTTATGGATAGGGATTCCATAAAATATTATGGAACTATTGATGCTGCATTTAAAGTCTAAGAATTATTTAGATAAAAATTATTACCTTTATTCTAGAAAGGTTTTTTTTTTTTTTTTTTGCCNATTTATGGATAGGGATTCCATAAAATATTATGGAACTATTGATGCTGCATTTAAAGTCTAAGAATTATTTAGATAAAAATTATTACCTTTATTCTAGAAAGGTTTTTTTTTTTTTTTTGCCTCAGAACATTTTGACAATTTAAGTAGGATGGGCCTAATATACTGACTGCTTTTTGGGAAATCAAGGATATTCTGAGTTGTTGGGGCTGTCCTACCACTAATATCCACAACAGCCAGCCAAGCACAAATAGTTTCCTTCTACAGTCATTCTGAAACATATTTGGAAAAGTTTTTTAATCTGAGGGACAAAAACAACATAGTTGAGTTGGACAAAACACATTAAATGCTTTTTGCATCTATTTAGAAGTTTCTTTCTTACCAATAAACAAGATGGCGTTTTGAAAACTAGCAAACAGCTTGCAGCTTTCCTTTTGTTTTAATGTCTCAAAATTCAAGCCAGTGTGAAAATAATTTCCAAAGGAGATTCATTTTTATTCTTTAATCTTATTTCTTCATTAGTTAAATCAGCAATTTTTTTTCAATCCAGTTCTTTCATGTATGATGTCACTGTAAACTCTTTGAAATCTTGCAATGGCCTCTACCTACTTTTACAAGGAAGAATTTTCACAAATCAGAACAAAGGAACTATCAAATCACCCACCTTCCATTTGGAGGAGAGGATGTAAAGTTGCCAGCAAGGAGGAGCCTGAAGGGGTCAGGATGGCTGGGGGTGGGCCATGTGGGCCACTGTGCTGGGCACCTGCCACTTGCCGACTGCCATCCTGCTACTGAGAGGGTTTGCTTTGTTTTTTCTCCACCTGCGAGAACTAGAAATCCCGTTCCTGAAGTCTTACTGTGCATTGACGTGTCATAAGGGAACTATGCAGAGAGTTGCTTGTTTTCAGTGAAGACAGAAGCAGGTATGGTGCCAGGTGCCAACGCTGTGGAGAGAAATTCTCTGGATTCTGTTGTTTTTGCTCATGAGGGAGGAAAATAACGACTTTTCAGTTCCAGCCTTGAGGGTCATCAGTAGTCCTCTGGAATCCACCTGACTGGGAAGATGGTCAGGCCCTCCTGCCCTCCACAGTGATAAGAGCGCTGGGAGTGCGAAGGGACAGTTGTCTGTCCTGGAGGCCTGATGCAGGAGCGTCACTCTCTCCAGGCTCTGGTTTGGGGACCACAGGTGCCCGGTAACCTGTGCGGGGATTTGTGGAAAAGCAGAATGAGAGGGGCCCCCGGCCTTGGCTGTGTCACATTCCCTTCCTCTTCAGGGAGCTCCAGAGGTGAAGAGTCGCTGGTCGGTAAATGGGTGTTTTTCCACAGCAACAAGTATTAAACACATCAGCCTGTACACATGAAACAAAGTCTAAAAAGAGAGCAAATTAATGTAATACCCATTTCTGAAAGTTTGTGCTTTTTTCCATGGATAATGAAAACTGGAAAATGACTTCAGCAGTTTACTAATGTGAATTGGATATAACAGCACTAATTTTAAAACGTTTTGCTCTTTAGGCAGTATTAAAAGTTCAAGTATCAGTATGAAAACAGAACTTTTGGGGACTCTGATAAATGAATGTCAAAACTACCCACCACTTAAGAGAAAAAAGACTAGTCATAACTGAGCATGGGAGGGAAAAAGCTAACAATTTTAAGTTGGCATCATTTTCTATTCATGGTGGAAAAATGAAAGATTTCACCTTTAGAGCATGAAATCGGTCATAAGTTGTGAAATTTACCATGAAAAAAGGACACAAGATGCTTAGTTAAAAATGGCCCTTCAGTCAGGTCTCTGCCTCCTTAAAGGGACAGGGCACCTGTGACAGCCCTGTGCAGTTTTCATTGAGGACACATGTGTGGTTAACCTAGAGAAAGGCACGCCACTGTGCTGAATGTGGTTGACTTTTTTCCATATTTATAAAGGAAAGAGGGTGGCAAATGGTGATTTATCAACAATTATTCTAAATCAGATCATTCCTTTTTTGTTAGTAGCAGAGTTTATTCTTTAATTGCAAATGATGTTAATAGGTGGAGATAATTTGCTTTGTTTAATGGATGAACTCATTTGCTGAATGATTTAAGAGTAAAATTAGCCACTGCGTGGCTTCATGTATAGTAAACGGGTTTCGTTTCACACCCTCTGTATTTGAGCCTCTTACCTGCAGTGGAAAGCAGAGCATAGAGGAAATAAGAACTGGAGATGTCTGATGAGTTAAAATATTACTCCTGCTGTTAAGTCTGTAGTTGGTCTGAATGAGACAAAACGAAGTATAACTTAATCCATCTCAATTTAGTGTTTTAATAAGACACCGGAAATTAATGGAAATGGGTCTCAGACATGTCTACAAATATGGGTACTATTTTTATGCCCGTGTATTTTCACATTTAATAAAAATATTTATGGTCAAATGAGTACTTTTGGCCTTCAGTCTTTTGAAGGAGTCTGTTTTCCAGTTTTGCTTTATACATAGCAAGTGAGGTGACAAAGGCTTCTGGCTTGTCATGAGCCAAAGGAAGAGCTCAAAAAGTGAAATGATTAAAATCTAGGACAGCAAGGCCTTAATGAGTGACCAGTTCTTCACTTTCAGTACCTTTAAAATCTAACTCTTAGGCTGGCTTTGAGGACCTTCCCTTTCATACCATAACATGTACATTTCTGTTAAAGCTTTGAAAGGGGGTGGGGTGGATTCTGCTGATTATCTCAAATTTCTAGCTGCAAACAAAAGTAGCTTTCTTCATATATACCACCTGTTGCAAAAGTAGCTGATCCCCTCCCCCACCTGCCTTCACACCCAAAGCAGGGTTTCATCATCTATTAAAAAAAAAAAAAGTAACGTTAATCTTAAAGTATATAGGTCACACCCTAGAAACCTGCAAACCTCTATCCACCAAGTCGATCCTTTCTTGGGATGAAGAGATCATCAACAGAAGCAAGAGATGCACATTCACCTGTCACTGCCTTATACTAGGATTCAGTTTCTAATGAGGTATCCAGGGCTTCCCTGGTGGCTCAATGGTGAAGAATCCACCTACCAATGCAGGAGATATGGGTTCGATCCCTGGTCAGGGAAGATTCCACATGGCAAGGAGCAACTAAGTCCATGTGCCACAACTACTGAGCCCGTGTGCTACAACTACTGAAGCCCTTGTGCCCTGCAACAAGAAAAGCCACCACGATGAGAAACCCATGCACTGCAGCTAGAGTGTAGCCCCTGCTTGCCACAACAAGAGAAAATGCCTGTGCGGCAACGGAGACCTAGCTTGGCCAGAAATAAAAAATAAGGCGTCCAGCTGACAGTTCTGAGGTTGCGGTCTTGTTCAGAACATGCTTCCAACCTTCACTAGGGTCTGTCTCCTGGGAGAAGCGCCGCCTCTGATTTAGCTGTCTCCAGGGACCAAGCTGCCAGATTTGGAAGGCCACTGGCAAAGCAAGTTCCAAGGTCTTCCTGAGGAAGCTGGAGTTACACGTTGTTAAAAAGCATGAGGAAGGAAGCACTGCTTGCAGCATTTCTTAGGGGATTTAAGTCTGTGTTCTTTGCATGCTTCCCTGCTATTCCAGATTTCTATAAGCATAGTGTCTCATTTGTATGTATGTGTGTATTTTTTTTTAAAGACTGGTCTTCCTAAATGGATGTGATTTTTCTCTCTGGTGTGAGAGTCTTTAAAGATAGCCAAGGATAACTCTAACAACCTTTCAACATTATTACAGTTTTTTAGGGTTTTATTAATACTTCTTCATATATACCACCTGTTGCAATGCATTTCCTGCAGTGTTTATGCGTTTGTTACCTCAGGTTACAAACACCTCATAAAAGTGGAAAGACTTCATTCCACAGTTGTACAGTTTTAGGGCAAACAAACTAGCTTCTCTTCCTCCTGGTGGGTCCACACGCAGGAAGCGCCTGTACCATATGGTCTTAGGCTGAGGAATTTTGTTTTGGACGCTGTGCAGTGAAGAAAAATGGCATCTTCAGATCCCATATGTCTATCTGTTCTTATCCAAGAGCTCTTCCCCAATATAGTAAGGACAGATGTTATGAATAAACGTAGTATTAGGAAACATGCAGGCATAAAAATACCCCTTGAGGGGTTCTGGATTAACACTGAGGAGTGTGAGCGCTCTTCACCGCACGTCAGGAAGAAGTCACCAAGGCTCTCCACGTGCTTTACAACTCCCCCGTGTGACCTTGTGCACCAGGCTCCAGCCCCCGGCACCGTCTTCCTTGTCCTCAAAGGAAGAAACCTACCTCCATGCTGGCTCTGTTTGGCTTGTGCTTCCTCCTCCTGCATGTTGCATCCTAATGTCACTTTTCCAGGCCTTCTGATGCTTTCCCTTTCCAGCATTTGAATATTTATTTAATTCTACTTACACTTGTAACTTCAAAAGGACATGTCAACTGTCACACAACAGGTCATTAAAAATTTGCTGGGTTTGTGCAGGTTAGGAAGACCTAGATTACTGGCCTTTGGACAAAACTGGAAACATTTTTCTGGTGGAAGCAGACTGTGGGAAAACAAAGGAAGTCTACATGCCAGTGGTGGGTTTGTATAAAAGGGAGTTTGAGCACGATGCTCTGAGGCTAGACACTCCACTGTATGGTCAGTTATGTCTACTTCACAATTCATCCTACTCAAGACTGGCACCAAGATTACTCCTTCTCCAGCTCTGCCCTCAATTTTAAATTGAACATTAGGTTACCTGCGGCCGTCTCCATTCAAACATTTTGGTTTTGAACCAGTCTTTTAGAATTTAAGGGTGAAAAGTTATCCAGATTTTAATCAAAACCTTTGATTTAAAAATGAAACTATGTTACAACTACTGAAGCCCGTGCTCCCTAGAGCCTGTGCTCCCCAAGAGAAGCCCCCACAGGGAGAAGCCCAAGCACAGAGTAGCCCCCACTTGCCAGAACTAGAGAAAGCCTGCACACAGCATCAAAGACCCAGCATAGCCCAAAATAAATTTTTTTAAAAAGTGAAATCAGGATACCAACCTTATATACAGTTGGGCAAGATCACATGACTGAAGTAAATAACTTAAATGCAAGTAATTATGAACTGCAGGGGACAAGATTATTCTCCAAATCTGAAGTCTATAATCAAAGTTGTTAACAACAGGTTCTACGTAGAGACCCCACTCTACAGTTTCTCAGAAACTAGAATTTTACATTTGATACTGGGCTAATAACTGCAAAATGGGGAACAGCTGTCCCATTACCTAACACTTCAAGACTCATTTTTTGAGTGGTTACAGGGTGGGCTGGGTGCCCCTAACCATGTGCTGCTATCACAAAGTTGCCTGTATTTTGAACGTGGATCAATCTGAGTTCTGGTCCTTTGTGCCTCAACTCCCTAACTCTGCCCCCAAAAGTAAGATCTTAACAAATCAATTGATTCTTTGGAAGAGGGTGGTTGCTCTTTAGTTGCTAATTTGTGTTCAACTCTCTGTGGCTCCTGTAGCACGCCAGGCTTCTCTGTGAGTTTCTCAAGGCAAGAATACTAGAGTGCGTTGCTGTTTCCTTCTCCAGGGCATCTTCCCAACCCAGGGATTGAACCCAGGTCTCCTGCATTGGCAGGTGGATTTTTTACCACTGCGCCACCAGGGAAGCCCCTTGGAAGCGGGTGGACCCCCTTACTACTGAACAGAAGTGGGCAAGAGGGGCTGGGCAGTGACAGATTTTGTGTTGCACTTACCACTTGCACTGTGAACCAGGGATCTGAGACAGATGTCAGAGCCCCTCGATGAATAGTCCTTTCTGTTCCAGGGGGGGAAGTTAAATGCTACTATCTTCTTTGTTGCTGAATCTCAGAGGAGAAATTCTCTTAGCCATGCTTTAGTGACTGAAGACAGTCTGACTTGACATACACCTGTTGCTTTGAACGCTATTCATCTGGGTTTCTGACATCTCTCCTGGGCAGTAGCAACTGCATGTCTGGTCGTGTCCCAGGGGCTGGGCCTGGCCCATAGAAGCAACCATTTCTTTGGGCAGCTCCCATTTGTATCAAACTACATATTTATACAGAAAAGTCCAATTTCATCTGTAACTCCAGGCTGATGGCCTGTGGTGCTTCCTGGAAGTATTCTATTCTCTCCTTCAAGGAGCTACATTGTTCCCTGTACTTGAGCACTCCATTTCATCACAGAAAAACCCAAACAAGTAACCAGGGAGGAGGGTGGTTATTGGAAAAGGGAGTGAGGTCTTGTGATCTCTTATCAGGAAAAAGGGAGCTGCGAGGAGATGAGCAGTTATTTTCAAATACTCTGTGGGCTGTTATCCAATATAGAAGGGTAGATTTGTTCAGAAGAGTTCAGAGGAATAAGCACAGACCCATGATAGACAGCTTCTGGCTCACCATGGAACTCTGCACAGAACTGTCCAAAGACATAACAGTCCGGCTCTAGGAGCAGACAGTTCCATATGGCCCTGGAAGTTTCCAAGATGGCATGAGGCTCCACCTGGCAGGGCCTTGGAAGGGGGGCTGGCACACTGGCTGGAGATTAAACTCTATTAACTTTGTCAAACCTCACTTATCAACAGGGTCATCCGGAACAACCATGATTTCCCACAATCATGATTTCCCATACTCACCGCAGCCCCAGTGAATCGGCTTCTTCAGAAGACAGGGTCCAAAATGACACAGGTCTCCTGTCCCAAGATCCTATGATTCTAGAGTAGCTGGACAGTTTTGTTTGTTTTTTTAACATTTACTATTCCTATTCATCTAATATAAGAGAGAAAAGCTGTTTATATTCTTAACTTAGTTTCTATAAAACTAACCAGTTCTGTTTTAAAAAGAATACATACATATCCCATAAGTCCACAAATATAATTTTATAAAAATAAAAATTAGAAACAAAAAAATAGCATAGGATTAAAACAGCATATGGTTTAAGATAAATAAACTAAGTGGTTACAGTGTGGTGCTACTTTCATTTTAAAACAAATAGGTACAAATGGGCTTAATTTTTAAAAATACTATTCAGAGATAACTGTAAGTCCTTCCTCTTTCTCAGAAGAAAAAACACAAAATAGGTCTCTCGAATTTGAATGCATCTTTTGAATAAAGAAATATATAAATAAATACAGCTGGAATATTCAAAGATGTAGATGGTTTGATAAATTCCCATGAGGACCAGCTAGTCAGATATGTTCAACCTGGTTATCTGGCAAAATTATCACTTTAACTGATGAAAACCCAGTGTTTTATGCAATCAGGCAAGAGGAACCATCTAATTTTAAACACTCACTGGTCATTTCTTATAGTATATAACTTAAATTTATTCAATACATTAAATACATGTTACTTTTAAAAATTACTATAATTTAAATCCAAGAATATGTCACTGATCCTTAATGAAACTTTGACAAGTCTTGGAAGTAGTTCCACATTTCCCCAGCAGGTGGCAGATTTCTTGTCACACTTTCTCATCTTCTTACACAAGCCAGTGCTAGAGTTCATCATGTGTCAAAACTGTAAGGGAGAAAGTATATTTAGCTCTTGAAATCTTAAATATCAAATTAGCTTAAACCTCACTAAGGCATGAATTGACATAAAGTGTAGGTGCTCACTGAGGATCCTCCTGTTTGTTAGTTTAGTACCTACTCGCTTCATTAAGTGACAATGAGAACAGCTCTTTGTACATTATGGTATCTATTGTGCTGTGCTTAAGTCGTGTCCGACCCTGTGACCCTGTGGACTGTAGCCCACCAGGCTCCTCTGTCCATGGGGATTTTCCAGGAAAGAATACTGGAGAGGGTTGCTATGTCCTCCTCCAGGGGATCTTCCCGACCCAGGGATCGAACCCAGATCAGCTGCATTGCAGGCTGATTCTTTACCAACTGAGTCACCAGGGAAGCCCATGGCATCAATCATACGGGAGGATAACTACTTGCCCTTTTACCCACCTACAAGTGAGCTCCCATGAGTCTATTAGAACAATACTTTATTCATCTTTGTTATCTCCACGACCTAGCACTTTGATGGTGAAAAATACATTTCTCACCAGGTACACAGTATGCTGTCATTACTGTAATGGAACAACAAAGAGCAGAAGACATATGTGGTCTGTGTCTGAGATGGGCAGGCAGAGCATTCAAACGCAGGAATAAATACTATATAACTGAGAATCAAAGTCAATACCAGTGAAGACTTAAGAGTTCAAAATGTTTTTTTCTCCTGCATCAATGCGCTTCACATACTGACTTAAGAACACGCGAGAATTCAAAATGATAATTTTCCAGGCAGAAATTAACTAAAACACAATTTAAACGGATCCTGTTCCACAATTCCAGATGGCACTCTCTCTCTCTCTTCACTAAATTCCACTGGAATTATGCAATTGATCAATCCTCTGTTGTTGGACAGATTCTATGTCATTATTAAAGACAACGTTGTGACAAACATATACACACATACATTTTTGTTTACATGTGAGTTTCTGATGAACTGATGGATCAAATGGCATGTATTTGAATTTTTAAGTATATTACAAAATTTCCTTAATTTATACAGCTACTTTATGTATATACACACTTATCAATACTCTTGCTAGTGCTGGGTATTGTTAATCCTTTAACTCTTTCCAATTTGATAAGAGAAACATCTCATCTCAATGTTTCCTGCATTTATATTTTATTGTGAGGTAATTATGTGAGTTTTCCTTTCTTCTTTCCTTTTTTAGTTTCTTTTCTTCTCTCCCTCCTTCCTCTGTCTTATCTTTCTCTCCCTTTGAAAACAGTTACATTATTACATAATAATCTTTCTCCTGAATTGAAATGGCACCTTTATATTATTAGATTATTAAAAATACTCAGGTGTATTTAAAATACTGAACTTTTCTGACAACACACATTGATTTTGTAAGGAAAACAGAATCAATATAAAACACAATTTCATGCTTATGTGAGGAAATTTATATATAATTTCAGCCTCCCTAAAAAGTAAAGTTGAGGACAATAAGAACTATATTCTGAATTACTGGAAAGAATTATTATGAGGATTAATTAGTCTAACTGGTGAAAGTCTTTAACGTACTGACTGGAACACAACAGAAGCTCAACACTACTTTTAAAAAAGAGCAGAGAACAATAGAGACAGGTACTGACCAGGAAAAGGAGTCATGAAGGAATCAAGAAGCTGATATCAGCTTTAAAAGAACATCCAACACACACTTATTGGTGTTGAGGGTTTATGCAGGGTGATAAAATGCTAAGGTAATTTCAGTTTTTTAAATCTAAGAAATGGAAACTAATTCAAACCACCCTCTGGTCTGTGATTAAGGCTATTGGAATAAGGAACCAGCTTTCTATAAGGTAACATACTATATATGTCACTAATTAAGGAGACAGGAGGTAATACTTCATTTGGCTGTGTAAGGCTTTTATGAAACTTTGGGGCTTGGATTTTCATATTTAGGAAATTCAGTGTATCTTAAAGAGAGTGTTTCATTTACTTTTTTTTTTTTTAACCTCTATCTTAGGTCAGGAGACTAATACTATACTGCTTATCTATGTGATGATATAAAGCTATATCCATAGGGGAATAAATGTTTTAAATTTGTGAGCTTAGTCCACATAAAAAGAAAATCTGTAAACATGTCACAGACTTTGGTAAAGAAATTCTGATGTAATCATTTGATAACCATTAAGAAATGATTCTGTAATCTATTCTAATTTCACTTAGTGCAACAAGTGCTTCATACACAACTGCACAACAACTCACCTGCATTTTTCTTCTTGTTTTTAAGGTGATCTAACAGTTGCCGTATCTCAGTATCATACTCCACCCATTCTGGGANAGTTCAAAATGTTTTTTTCTCCTGCATCAATGCGCTTCACATACTGATTTAAGAACACGCGAGAATTCAAAATGATAATTTTCCAGGCAGAAATTAACTAAAACACAATTTAAACGGATCCTGTTCCACAATTCCAGATGGCACTCTCTCTCTCTCTTCACTAAATTCCACTGGAATTATGCAATTGATCAATCCTCTGTTGTTGGACAGATTCTATGTCATTATTAAAGATAACGTTGTGACAAACATATACACACATACATTTTTGTTTACATGTGAGTTTCTGATGAACTGATGGATCAAATGGCATGTATTTGAATTTTTAAGTATATTACAAAATTTCCTTAATTTATACAGCTACTTTATGTATATACACACTTATCAATACTCTTGCTAGTGCTGGGTATTGTTAATCCTTTAACTCTTTCCAATTTGATAAGAGAAACATCTCATCTCAATGTTTCCTGCATTTATATTTTATTGTGAGGTAATTATGTGAGTTTTCCTTTCTTCTTTCCTTTTTTAGTTTCTTTTCTTCTCTCCCTCCTTCCTCTGTCTTATCTTTCTCTCCCTTTGAAAACAGTTACATTATTACATAATAATCTTTCTCCTGAATTGAAATGGCACCTTTATATTATTAGATTATTAAAAATACTCAGGTGTATTTAAAATACTGAACTTTTCTGACAACACACATTGATTTTGTAAGGAAAACAGAATCAATATAAAACACAATTTCATGCTTATGTGAGGAAATTTATATATAATTTCAGCCTCCCTAAAAAGTAAAGTTGAGGACAATAAGAACTATATTCTGAATTACTGGAAAGAATTATTATGAGGATTAATTAGTCTAACTGGTGAAAGTCTTTAACGTACTGACTGGAACACAACAGAAGCTCAACACTACTTTTAAAAAAGAGCAGAGAACAATAGAGACAGGTACTGACCAGGAAAAGGAGTCATGAAGGAATCAAGAAGCTGATATCAGCTTTAAAAGAACATCCAACACACACTTATTGGTGTTGAGGGTTTATGCAGGGTGATAAAATGCTAAGGTAATTTCAGTTTTTTAAATCTAAGAAATGGAAACTAATTCAAACCACCCTCTGGTCTGTGATTAAGGCTATTGGAATAAGGAACCAGCTTTCTATAAGGAAACATACTATATATGTCACTAATTAAGGAGACAGGAGGTAATACTTCATTTGGCTGTGTAAGGCTTTTATGAAACTTTGGGGCTTGGATTTTCATATTTAGGAAATTCAGTGTATCTTAAAGAGAGTGTTTCATTTACTTTTTTTTTTTTTAACCTCTATCTTAGGTCAGGAGACTAATACTATACTGCTTATCTATGTGATGATATAAAGCTATATCCATAGGGGAATAAATGTTTTAAATTTGTGAGCTTAGTCCACATAAAAAGAAAATCTGTAAACATGTCACAGACTTTGGTAAAGAAATTCTGATGTAATCATTTGATAACCATTAAGAAATGATTCTGTAATCTATTCTAATTTCACTTAGTGCAACAAGTGCTTCATACACAACTGCACAACAACTCACCTGCATTTTTCTTCTTGTTTTTAAGGTGATCTAACAGTTGCCGTATCTCAGTATCATACTCCACCCATTCTGGGACAATCCTGGCAGCAGCTTTTAGTTTAGGTTCTTTTGTTTTGGGGTTATTGCACTGAAAATTTAAATATTAGAATTAGTTTAACAGAGAAAGGATCAACTGAAATGACAAATTGCAGTTTATGTAAGCGGTGTTTAATGCAAACCATCAGAAGTTTAAACAAAAATTCGAAGATTTTCTGATGGTTCCTAAGAAGTCTGTCAAACAATTCTATAAAATATTTGGACAAAGGAGCCAGTTACATGACCATTCTGTAAAAGAGCACAGCATACTATATTAATAAATATTTTCTTGCCTTTTCTTTGGACTAAAACCTGGTTTTACATGCTTTTTTTTTAATACATAAAATTAATTCTCAGCCTTTAGAAATGTCTCGAGTTTCTTTGGCAAAAGCATTTGTCCTCTTTCCTATGCCTCTGTTTTGATTACCAGCTGTGATATTAAAATCAGTTAACTGGAATTCATTTGGCAAAATACTGATAGTTGTGAAATTCAGAGTAGCCTATAAATCTCCATGCCTTAAGAATATTTAAGTAGTCTGTTTAAGAGGCACAGTGGAAAAACAATGGACAGGGATCCTCGGTCCTCATGGTTCCAATTCTTACTGGCAGTTAGACTTGGACAGTCCCACTTAAACTAGTAGGGAGACCTGTGATGTTTACATCACAAAAAACACCACCAAACTGCGTGCGCATATGTGGGCACCAGTGGCAGAACCTGTCTTTTCATTTGCAAAGGAGGCAATTAAAACAAGGTTATCTCCAAGGCTCCTCTAACACCTGATCAATTTTAATTAGCAATTGGTTCTACTATAAAGTTTCTTGGGAAATTTAAAAGGCAAAAAGCAAAGGCAGAGTTTGAGGGTCTGACTCTGGATATATGTGAAGATAGAGCTGACAGGAGTAGTGCTCGTGGGCTGGATGTGAACTGTGAGGAAAGAGAGGCATCAAATATGACCCCAGTGTCTTTGGCTTGAGCAACATAAAGAAAGTTTACAGGAGAAGCATAAACTTCGCAGAGCTATACAGGTATCCAGGCTGCTCTTCACAAAGCACACCAATACAGCACGTGTCCTGAAGCTTACTTCTCCATGGCACTTTCTCATGGTAGCCCCAACTTGTTTCATCTTTCATGCCTTATAAGAAAGCTTTATTTATGAGCCATAAGCCTGGTATCTTAATCCTTTCCTCACTAAATATTTCCAGTTCATTCCACTGTGGATTTTTTCCTACAGTAATGTATTTCTGAAGTAAGTAGGTAATAGGAACTTCTCTGTAGAAATTAACTTCACAGATAATGTGTTCTATAAACAAGATAATGGATTTTCTAATTATGTCAGAAACAAAAAACAAAATACTATTTTTTCCTTAGCTTATGCTACAATTGTTGATTCTTTACCTGCTAAGCCATTGGGAAGCATAATCTCTATCAGCGGTGCTTCAGTGGGGCAATCATGTCCCACAGGGGAGCTGTGGCCAGGTCTGGAGGTACTTGATTGCTGTAACTGGGGGCTGGGGGGCGCTATCACCATCTAGTGGGTCGAGACCAGGGATGCTGCTAAACATCCTATGATGCACAAGTCGGCCCTCACAACAGAGAACTATGGTTCTGAAGGTCAATAATGCTTTCCCCCCACCATTAGGTCATTTCCTGATTTTCCTTTTTAACCTTTCCCCTAAGATGACCAAAAACAGCATGTTCTTTTTTATTTTAAATGTTTCTGTGGAAGAGATTATGTTGTCTACCAAAATCTATGCCACCCATCCATTTTCTCAGTAGACCTACTGCTAGAAGTGGCTGCCCATCCAGGAATGATGATCCTCAGCTCTTCTTATAACTGGATGTGGACACACAACCAACTGCCACCACGGGGCCAAGGCCTTTAGGATCAGGATGCATCCTCTACCCTCCTTTCTCCTTACCCTCCAGATCAACACTACCCAAAAGAAATACGATGGAAGCCACAAATGCAGTTTTACATTTTCTAATAGCCACATTAAAAAAAANGGGATGTACACATGGTGGTGATTCACACAATAAAATACTCCACAGCACCCAGAGTGTTAGACAAATCTTAAAATACTCGGTTGAGCAGAGGAAGCCACACACAGACACACACACACACACACAGAGGCTGCAGAGAATATTCACCCTGAGATAAAGAACCAAAACTCGCACATTTAACCCATGCTGTTAGAAGTCAGCAAAGTCATTACCTTTGGAGAGAAGTTACTGGCAAACCCAAGAGTGCCCAATCTGAGGATTTGTCAAGCTGTGCATTTGATATGTGCACTTTTAATCTATCACACTTCAGTAAAATTCAACACACACACATATGCTGAGACAGAGCAGAGGAAAATTGCTGAACTCCAAAGGCAAAATCTTAAAAGCACTGAGAGAAAAAGGACACATTACTTTCAAAGGAGCAATGAGAAGATCTGCAGTTCCTTTGCAACAGAAACGATTAATGCCATATTTAAGCACTAAAAAATAAATGCCAACCTAGAACTCCACAGCAGGAGAAAACTTCAAAATTGGAGGTGAGATAAAGACATTAATTTCAGGCAACAAAAAACTGAATTCTTCACCAACAAATGGGCACCAAAAGAAGGAAGCGTGTTATTCACTTCAGTTGTGTCCCACTCGTTCGAGCCTTATAGACCATAGCCTGTCAAGCTCTTTTGTCACTGGGATTCTCCAGGCAAAAATACTGGAGTGGGTAGCAGTGCCCTTCTCCAGGGGATCTTCCCAACCTGGTGATTGAAACTGCGTCTTCTGCATTGTAGGTGGTTTCAGGTAAAAGGAAAATAATCCCAGTGGAAAGATGTGCAGGAGGGGACAAAGGACAGTGGAAAGTTAATACTTGAGTAAAGACAGGAATTTCAAAAGATGGTTACATAATCAATGAATAGAACATTCAGTTCAGTTCAGTCGCTCAGTCGTGTCCGACTCTTTGCAGCCCCATGGACTGCAGCACTCCAGGCCTCCCTGTCCATCACCGACTCCTGGAGTTTACTCAAACTCATGTCCACTGAGTCAGTGATGCCACCCAACCATCTCATCCTATGTCGCTCCCTTCTCCTCCTGCCCTCAGTCTTTCCCAGCATCAGGGTGTTTTCCAATGGGTCAGCTCTTTGCATCAGGTGGCCAAAGTATTGGAGTTTCAGCTTCAACATCAGTCCTNTCTGTATTTCCAAAATGTTATCTAGTCAAAATGTAATCAATATAGAAATTAGTAATGAGATATTTTTACATTTTTATTGAGTCTTCAAAATCTGATGTGTTTTATACCTTAGAGCACACCTCAGAGCACACCTCAACTTAGACTGGCAACATTTTAAGTACTTTATAGCTGCCTGTGGGAACTGGCTGCCATACTGGATGGATCGGCTTCAGATGGACACAGATGATGAAAGGACCCTGGAGGATGAAGAAGTCCCAGGATGGACGGAGATTGGTCCCAGAATCATGATGTACAGGGAAGCCACTCACTGACAGGACACCCGCTTGGGCCTGGGTGTATGTGAAACCACAGAAATTTGGGCATTTGCTAGAGTAGCTCATGTTAATCTAAGTACTAAAAATCCCAAGGAGACTTATGTCAACTAATGGATGAGTCACATTCTTACACAAGGCAACCTTAATACTGTAATGTCCCTAACCACTCTTTAGAAATTTCCCTTGTTTTTTTCTGACCGATGACCACTTGTTTCTACTACATTCTATCACCTATGATTGCAATCTAATTATATTTTGGCATGCTACTTTCTATATATATATGTGGAAAAACATCCCTGTATTTTACTATCCAGTCTTATTTTGTTAAAAACTATGAGATCTAATATTTTGACAGTTTGTTCTTCAAAGAAGATCTTGTACACAATTATTCTAAACTTATAACACCACATAAAAATGTGGTCAGGAAAAAAATGATAATATTTTGTACTACTAGAGAATATATACAGTACTGGAATATAATGTCTACATATGGACAATAAATCAACTAGTTTAAAATATTTCATGTCTAGATTTAAACTGTGTAGCATAAACTGCTTACAATGAAAACCTGAGAAAAAAATTTCTCAAAAATAATGAATAAAAAGACGTATAGGATAATTTAAGTAGCTGGAATTATTCTGGCTGTCTTTATTTGGGGAAATTACTGGCATAAGAACTAAACTGATGATATGTTAAGATGATAACTCATCATCTTATGTTTAGTTTATGACATTTCAGCCAGTTGATGGCCTTTCTTTGAAAAGGCCTTGTGCAGAAAAGAATTAACACAGCGGGCTGCTATTAACACAGAGACTGCTATTCTGAGAGGCCTGTGCTTGTAAGGCCAGCCCTTGGCTGGCTTCTGGGAGCTTGGGTTTCAGGATTGTTCCCACCATTCCCTGATAAGAACAGCTCCCTGTGCCTAAACTGTGCAAACTTGTAATTTATGCTGACCACCTGTCTTTCTTCTAGATATGGGGAATTTTGGCATGTGCCAGGCTAAGGGGTTGCTTACAAGACCAGCCCCCAATAAGAATTCTGGGCACTGGATTTCTGGTAAGCTTCCCTGATAGACCACATTTCACACGTGGTATTGTGCTTGTTGGAGCTTAAGGAATGAGGTAACTTCACATGGAGAGGACTCTTGAGGCTTGAATCTGGTTTTCTCTGAACTTCACCCCATGTGCCTTTTCCTTCTGCTGATTTCACTTTGTATTCTCACTGTAGTATTTCCATAGCCATGGGATATTCTGAGTCCTAAGAGTCCTCTTATTGAAACATCAAACCTGGGGTGGTCTTGGGAGCCCCCAATACAGCCCTATACCTGCCAACGTAGGTAAATAAAACAATAAATTACAGACTGAGCCACAAGGGGCCATGCCATTTGTAAAACAGGAAATACTTCTATTGGATCATTTTCATATATGCTTATACAAAGGAAAATGCAAACACTCACCAGATCAATTGTTTTGGCTCTTTGCTTGGATTCATCATCACACCAGGTTTCACACCACAACCATTCTTGCGGAAGAGACTTGATGGCAACTTGGTAAATCATATTATTGGGAAGATCCTATTAGAAAAAGAATGATTTCAACACAGAGGAATGTCAATTAGAGTCAGAGTGGAAGAATTTGAAACTGTCATTTAGATTATAAATAGATTCTATAAAACATACCCAAATCTGAGATATGGTCATATTTTTAAGCTTTCAATACTTACCCAATGGTCTCGTATCATGAATGAACCTTGTGCACTGGAAGGAAGCGCACACCTGCCCTGGACTTTACTCCTGCATTGGGGGGTGAAGAGGAGGGCCCAGAACACACCTTTGCAATTCCCTTTCTACCTCCAACTGCCTCGAAACACCAGGATTAATCACTTACACCGTACCTTACTGGTTATGTGGTCACCACCACACTCTCCAGATCGTGAGGTGATTTTTCAGTTCCCTATCAGGAAACTTCTGCACACTCACAGCTTTCTAAGCAAAGACTGCTGGCACCCGGGTAGAAGGATGGTTAAATGGCAAATGAACCTAGTAAGTTAAAGACAGATCTCTGGAGACATCAAGAGACCCTTTTCGCAGAGGTATTTGTTTACATGTCAAGGGTTGTAGAGCCCATCCCTATGTGTCCCCAGAGAGTATCTGTTTGCATTCTGGAGCAAAGGGCATGTTTCCTTTCTCTCTCAGAGCGCACCAGGGGTACGTGTGTTGGATGTCCCATCTAAGGTCCAAGATTCATAATTTTAGGGTTCTTCTCACAGCACTATTAATCATAATACTGAAAGTCCTAGCCAATGCAACATGATAGGAAAAGGAGATATAAACCAGTATATAGATTGGAAGGGAAGCAATAAAACTGTCTTTGTTTGACGATGACAAGATTGTTTATGCAGAAAATCCTAAGAATCAATAACAAACTCCTGCAATGAATAAGCAATTATAACAAGGTTTCAGGATACAAGGTTAATATACAGAAAGTCAAGTGCTATATACCAGCAATGAACAAGTGGGAATTTACAATTGAAAGCATACCATCATTTACATTAGCACAATCCACCCCCCACCCCGAAACCCCACCAAATAAACAGGTAAAAATCTAAAAGAATGTTCCTCTACATAAGGAAAACTAAAATTCTGATGAAAGAAATTTAGGGACATCTAGATAGATGTAGAGGTATTTCATGTTCACAGATAGAAAGACTCAATATTGGTATGATGTCAGTTCTTTCCAACTCAATTTATAAATTCAACACAATCCTAATCAAAGTCCCAGAAAGTTATTTTGTGGATATCAACTGATTCTAAAGTTTACATAGAAGGCCCAGAATAGCCAACCCAGGGTTGAAGAAGAATAACAAACAGGATGGTAATACTGAATTTGAAAATCTTCATATAAATTCTCTAGTAATTAAAACATGGAGATTTGTAAAAGAATAAACACAGCAATGGTACAGAATAGAGCCCAGAAATATGAGAATTCTTTGTACTTTCTACTCATTTTCTTCCCTGTAAATCTAACACTGCTCTAAAAAAGTCTTATCAATTAAAAAAAAAAGTTTGACTATTCCTTCTTTGAACCCCCTTTTTCTGGAAGTCCATTCTTTAAATCCTTAAATAACTGGGTCTGTCATCTTATCTCAGCCACTTTCTCCCATCATACTCCCACTCTCTGACTATCTCTAGATTTTCAGCTTATTCCATCAAGTACTCAGACATCAATATCCTTCGATCCCCTTTGGGACCTGATCACACCACTGTTTCACTGTCATTTATCCTTGATGTCTTCACTCTCCTTTCTTCACTTTCCATGGTTAATCATTATATTTAATCCCTTGAATAGATTCTCAACTGTTTTACCCTTCTCTCATTTAGTTGGATATGTCTGGCAAAATAGTTCTGGTTAAATCCAAACTCTGACTGCCCCCATCCAACTAAACATGGTTGGCAAAACACACAGACCAGACCAGTGATGCTGAGCATCTTTTCATGCATTTACTGGCCACTTGTGCACCTTCTGTGGAAAAATATCTATTTACATCCTTTGAGTATTTAAAAAATTGGTTGTCTTTTTGTTATTAAATTATGAATCCTTTATATCTTCTGGATACTAGTCCCTTATCAGATATATGATTTTCAAGTATTTTCTCCCATTCTGTGGGTTCTTTTTCACTTTGTGTTCCTTCATGAACAAAGTTTTTAATTTTGATGCAGTCCTATCTGTTTTTTCTTTAGTTGCTTATACTTGTTTCATATCTAAGAAACCACCGCCTAATCCAAAGTTACAAAGATTTATGTCAATACTTTGTAAGAGTTTTACACTTTATTCTCTCACATTCAGGCATTTGATCCATTCTGAGTTAAGTTTTTGTATGTGGTGTTAGGAAAGGGTCTAATTCATTCTTTGCAGGTAGACATCTTATTGTTCTAGCACCTTTGTTGAAAAAAACTATTGTTTCTCCATTAAATTATCCTGGCATGCTTGTCAGAAATCTAGTGAGTATAGGTGCATGGACTCTCAATTTATTTCTGGACTCTCAATTCTATACCATTGATTTATATGTCTAACCTTATGTCAGTCCACTCACTGTACATATTTAAAGGGTACAATTTGATATGTTTCACATATTAAATATTCCTGTGACACTATGACCACAATCAAGCTCATTGAATATATACATAACCCTCAAGTTTTCTTGTGCCTTTTTGCAATCCTTCTGGGCTATCCTTTCTACATACACCTAAGCCAGTTCTTGGGTAAACATGAACAGCTTTCTGTCCAAGTGGATTGGTTTACATTTTCTAGAATTTTATATAAACAGAATGACACAATATGTATATTTTTGGCCTAGCTTGTTTAATTAGATCAGCATAGTTTTTAGATTCATCGAAGTTGTTATGTGTATGATGAATAATTCCACCGTTTTTACCGTTCAGTAAATATACCTTTTTACCATTGAGTAAAATCTTTTTTATTCAATCTGGTTTTGATAGATATCTGGGTTTGTGGCAGGAAGCTTCTGACATGGCCCCCAGTTATCCTTGCCTCATAGTACTCATTCTCTTGTGCAAGTATTCCTCCTAGATGTGGCTGGACCCACTGACTTCCTTCTAACAACAGAACATGCAAACGTAATGGCATGTCAATTTTCTGAAGAGTGTGTGGAGAACTGATACTATTTCTTTCTTTAATGCTGGGTAGAATTTCATGCAAGTTTGGTAGAAATTAGAAGCTATCTGGGCCTGCAAAGTTGTGCTAAATTCAATTTCTTCAATAGATACAGTGTTCTTCAGGTTATCTATTTCATTCTGAGTGCATTTTGATAGTTTGTCTTCTATGTAATTTGTCCATTTCATCGAAGTTGTTCATAATAGTTTCTCATTATTCTTTAAGTATCTATAGATATTGTGCTATCATGTCTCTCATTTCTATATTATATTAGTAATTTGTGTCTTTTATCTTTTTTTGTGATCAGTCTGGCTAGCGGTTTGAGTTTTGCTAATTTTATCAAAAAAACAGCTTTTGTTCATAAGAAAACCTACTGAAACACATAATTTTTCTCATTTTTTCATTTCACTGATTCCACTCCACTCATTAATTATTCCCTCTTTTCTATTTANTTTTGCTAATTTTATCAAAAAAACAGCTTTTGTTCATAAGAAAACCTACTGAAACACATAATTTTTCTCATTTTTTCATTTCACTGATTCCACTCCACTCATTAATTATTCTCTCTTTTCTATTTACTCTGGTTTAAAATTTACTTTTTTCCCCCTAGTTTCTAGGTAGAAGCTGAGGTTATTTGAAACCCTTTTTCTTTTTAATATAGTACTTCATGCTACTGCTTTTCTAAGAACTATTTTAACTACTTCAGATGATGTAACTTATCATTTACTTTGTATATAGAAGTAGCCTAAGGCTTTAAATATATAAATTCATATGAAATGGTGAATGGCTTGGTTGATTGGTCAGGGGCCCAGAAAGGCAAAGGCATGGGTCTAAGGGGGCAAAGTAGAAGTGACCCTGCTTATCCCTCCCAGTGAGCTTCCTGGGGAAGCTGTGCTTATTATCCTCATAACTCTGGGAGGCTCTGGGTCATATCACTAGGTTCGAGGAATCTAGGTGAAGGAACAAAGAACCAGCCCGCCTGAGCAAACTGTGACAATCAAGAAAGGCCATATCAGCTTTACAGCCCCCTGTACGGGTTGTCTGAGGCCTCTGCTGAATTTGTAGAATTTGCCCAATTCTGCTTCCTTTCTTTCTCTAACAGCTATTGGTCCTGAAAGCACGTCCTAATAAACTTCCTGCAAGCTAATTTAGAGTCAGGTTTTTATTTTCCTGGATAACCTAACCTGTAACAGGCAGCTGAATAGTATCTACTGATGTAGGGAATAGTGGAAGAGAAATGTAGCTCGAATTTTGATTTTTAATTTCAGAAATGTTCTGGGCATTACTGTGTCTATTTCAATAGATTTAACATACGGGTTAGGCATTCAGAGGAGAGAGAAGAGCCAAAGATTTGGGAATTCTTAATAGAAAAGCTGTGAATTAAAGCCCTGAGTGTTTGTAGGAATGCTAATAGAGTGGGAACAGAAACAGAAGTGAGCCACGAGCAGAAATTTAGAGGATAGCAACATTTAAATAAGAGGCAGAAAAAGAGTAGCTCTAAAATAAATTGCAGTGGGAAAATCAAGGACATCAGAGAAGAAGCAGGAAGATTTGGTATTATGAAAGCCAAGGGAGTTTCAAGAAAGGTGAGGAAAACATCTGTGTTGCAAAGAAGGTAAATAAGGAAAAAGTGTTCACTGGATAAGAAGATATTACTCTGACTTTAGAGAGAAGCTTTTTTACTGGACTGGCAGGAACAGGAGTCAAATATATCAGAGAAAGGACAACTATTCCCCAAATATAGTGAAGCTGTTCTGGGAGAGTTCCTCAGATGCTTGCTGGTTTGTTTGAAAAACTGGTCTTTTCTTCAGTTATCCACAGGCAGATAGGGTTCCTTATGATTAACACACCAGAGAAATGACTGAATTGTAAAATGTGGTATTCATAATCTAAATCTGGAATGTCACTGGGGTTTACTGCGGACTCAAGATCATTTTTTTTTAAACTCCTCGGCAGTATTGCAGACACTACCTTGCATTTGCACACATACATATGGCGAGTTTTCTCAACTTTAAAGAATGATTTTTTTTTTTTAATCGGTCCTTCAATCACTGTGGTCTTGAATCACTCATTAGTATTTTGAACTATATTACATTTGCTTGACTTTTAAACAAAGGGCCTCAAGTTTCTGTGTTATCTAGACCCTCTGTTACCTCTCTTCCCTTATATCAGACTATTTTCTCCCCATCTATACTATTCCTCAAACATGTAAGGCTCACTCTCGATAGTCTTTCTGTTTGGAATTCTCACCAGTATCTGCACAGTCAGCTCTTAAGCCTCCATTGGAATGTCACCTTCGTATAGTTCTCGGCCACTCACTTTACAAAAGCAAACCCTAACCCTGTTCACCATTCTCAACTCTATCATGCTTTCCTGTTTCACTTTGTCTCTGAAGTACTCATTACCTTTAAATACTGTTCATTGATTAATTTGGTTATCTTACCACTAGAATGAAAGCACCAAGAGCTAAGGATCTCTGCTTTGTTTTCTGATGTCCCAGAGCTTAGGACAGTATCTTACCCATTGTAAGTATTTAACAAATACTTGCTGAATGAATGAACAAATATGTACGGTTCTAATAAGAACTTACATTTGTTATTCACTGGAAAGAAGGAATAATGGAAACTAAGGACTGCAGGGTCTTTTTGTTGTTGTTTAGTCGCTAAGTCGTGTCTGACTCTTTTGTGACCCCATAGACTGTAGCCCGCCAGGCTCCTCTGTCCATGGGATTTCCCAGGCAAGAATGCTGGAGTGTGTTGCCATTTCCTTCTGAGGAAATTAAGGGTACCATAGTGAGGAATAAGAGGACTTGGAAAAAAAGTATTTGTTTGTGAGGAAAAACAAAATGTAAGGCAGTATCCAGGGAGGGCAAAGGATGAAGGGAATTTATCTTAAAGATCAGAGAGAAAGAGATAAAGGAAGAGAAAGGGGAAGAGTGAGGGAGGGAGACAGACAAGTTTAAAAGACGATGGAAGCAAGTGAGAAAGAGGTAACATAGTGAGGACACACGGTGCAAAGAAGTTTAAGGATGGAAAAGTCAAGATCAAACACTTTAGTTCTGACAATGCTGGGCTTAAAGTGGAAAAATATGTACAAAATTGTATACAGGGAAGAAAGGTTGAAAATACAAGATTTTGATGTTTATAAGCAGGGGGTTGCAGCAGTCTACGTGTACTGAAAATTATTCCATAAATATTTCACTTACCTGATCTAGGTTTGAAAGGCTGTTTGGATCTTGACTGAGAGTTTGGTACTGGCCCCGGAGCCTGTCACCTGCAGCAATTCTCCTGAACTTCTTGAGATCCACCACGTATAAAGCGCTATAAGAAATGTATACTCCTTGATAGCCAGTGTTGTTTATATATATTTACTTTCCTCTAGTGTCTATCTATTGGAGAAGGCAATGGCACCCCACTCCAGTACTCTTGCCTGGAAAAACCCTTGGACGGAGGAGCCTGGAAGGCTGCAGTCCATGGGGTCGCTGAGGGTCAGACATGACTGAGCGACTTCACTTTCACTTTTCACTTTCATGCACTGGAGAAGAAAATGGCAACCCACTCCAGTACTCTTGCCTGGAGAATCCCAGGGACGGGGGAGCCTGGTGGGCTGCCGTCTACGGGGTTGCACAGAGTCAGACACGACTGAAGTGACTTAGCAGTAGCAGTAGCAGTGTCTATCTACAGTGATGGTATCGACTTTAGATATCCTTGGGTCTAACAACAATGAATCCTTTCATAATTTTCTCCCCATGTCTAATACTATTTCCAAGGAATATGAGGTCTGATTTGAAGCTGTTAGGATCCACATCCACTTAGGGTCACTGCCAAGTTTTTCTAAGATCTCCTGAAACTCATGGCCCTACAAAACAGTAACAGCTTTTTTTTTTGAATTAAAAAAAATTTTATTTGGCTGCGCTAGGTCTCAGATGTGGCATGTGGGATCTAGTTCCCATAACAGAGATTGAACCTAGGTCCCCTGCATTGGGAGTGTGGAGTCTGAACCACTGGACTACCAGGGAAGTCTCCATAATATCAGCTTTGAAGACAGTATCTTCATTCTGTTACATGATAAACATGGCTTAAATCTTCTGCAGTAGTTAGGAACAGACAGTAGAATCAGGTTACTTGGGTTTAACTCCTGGCTCAACTTTGGACTAGCAGTGTAAGGATGGACAAGGTACAAAAATGCTGTATGTCTCAGTTTTCACATCTATAAAATAGGGATGATAACTATCAAAAGGCTGTCATAGAGATTTTATGAGCTAATAGATGTTAAATCTTATAAGAGTGACTGGCATGTAATAAGCACTATATAATTGATTGCTGTTATAATTTCAAAGAAAACTGATCCTGTGATTCAAAAAGTTATTCACTCAAAGATAAGAGTATGAATTCTCTTACCTGATATGGTATTTCCTTCTTAGAAGATGTGATGCCCAGTAGCCTGTTTTCCAGAAGCGATATCCATCCATTTCTGTGCGGCTATCACAGAAGGGAGTGTACCCATAAGGAGCTCCACCCAGGTCAAAATCTCGAAGTTCTTTCAGGTCATGTCTCACAATCTAAATAACAGAACAGTTTCTCTGATGAAGACTATAAAATAACAGAAGCCCTTTTAAGGTGATTCTCAAGTTATCATTATCTTGTAGAAAAGACAGAGAACGGAGTTTTCCCCATAGTTCTTTCATCCAGCACAAGTTTACCAAGTTTCTATTTTCCCCCCTTGTCCTCACAGGTTCAAAGAAACCTAATGGTACCCCACTCCAGTAATCTGCCTAGAAAATCCCATGGATGGAGGAGCCTGGTGGGCTACGGTCCATGGGGTTGCTAAGAGTCGGAGACGACTGNTTCCCCCCTTGTCCTCACAGGTTCAAAGAAACCTAATGGTACCCCACTCCAGTAATCTGCCTAGAAAATCCCATGGATGGAGGAGCCTGGTGGGCTACGGTCCATGGGGTCGCTAAGAGTCGGAGACGACTGAGCGACTTCATTTTGACTTTTCACTTTCATGCATTGGAGAAGGAAATGGCAACCCACTCCAGTATTCTTGCCTGGAGAATCCCAGGGACTGCGGAGCCTGGTGGGCTGCCATCTACGGGGTCGCACAGAGTCGGACACGACTGAAGCGACTTAGTAGTAGTAGTAGTAGTCTGTATGTTAGTAGTTTTGCTCATTAATAAGAATAGTTTGTTCCAACATTTTTAATCAAGATATTTTAAAACTGAAGTACAGTTGATACATAATAGTATATAAGTCACAGGTATATGATAGTGACTCACATTTATTAAAGGTTGTATTTCATTTATAGTTATTATAAAATATCGGCTATATCCCTCATGTTGTACAATATATTCTTGTAGCTTATTTTATACCTAATAGCTTGTACCTCTTAATCTTCTACCCATATATTTGCCTTTCCTTTCTTCCCTCTCACCACTGGTAACCACTAGTTTGTTCTCTATGAGTCTGCTTTCTGTTTTATTCACTAGTTTGTTGCACTTTTTAGATGTCACATATAAGTGATATCATACCATATCTGTGTTTCTCTGTCAGAATTATTTTACTGAGCATAATGCCCTCCAAATCAATCCATGTTGCTGCAAATGGCAACATTCTTTTTTTATGGCTGAGTAGTAATATGTATCACATTCTGTATTCATTCATCTGTTGATGGATACTTAGATTGCTTTCATATCTTGGCAATTTTAAACAATGCTGCTATGAACATTGGAGTATATATGTCTTTTTGAATCAGTGTTTTTGTTTCTTTCAGCTATATACCCAGGACTGGGATTGCTGGATCACATGGTTGTTCTATAGAAAGTTTTTAGAGGAACCTCCATACTATTTTTCACAGTGGCTATACCAATTTACATTCCCACCAACAGTGTAGGAGGGTTCCCTTTTCTCCACATCCTCACCAATATTTGTTATTTGTGCTTTTTGATGATAGCCATTCTGACATGTGTGAGGTGATATCTCATTGTGGTTTTGATTTATAATCAAGGTATTCTGAACAAAACATATTTCGGTAAGGAATTAAATATATAAGTACACAACTCTTAATTTCTCAAGGTATAGGTTAATAATTCAAAATGATTTTTATGGTATATATCTATTACTGTAAATATACTGGCAAATGTTAGTTTGAATCATAAAGAAAAATCTTCTGATTATTCGCAATGGCTTCAATGAAGTAATATTAGCATGTTTGATTCTGTAATAGACTCTAGCCTCCTAGAAAAATATTACTGCATATATAATGGGAAAGAGAAATCAATTTTATGTTAGTATGTTTGAAAATACTTCATTATACTTTTGCCTACTTTCTTAGTTTTTAATTATTCACATTTATCAATTTGGAAAACAATACAAAGATAACAGAATNTACTTTGGCCACCTGATGTGAAGAGCTGACTCATTGGAAAAGACCTTGATGCTGGGAAAGACTGAGGGCAAGAGGAGAAGGGGACAACAGAGGATGAGATGGTTGGATGACGTCACCAACTCAATAGACATGAGTTTGGGTAAACTCTTGGAGTTGGTGATGGACAGGGAGGCCTGGCATGCTGCAGTTCATGGGGTTGCTAAGAGTCGGACACGACTGAGAGACTGAACTGAACTGATAACATCTTATACCACCTGGTAAATATATATTATGGTGGTTACCAATGATAAACAGATTAGAGAGAAAGAGGGAAAGGAAAAGAAGAAAGGAAATGGACAGATCACTAATATGAACTGTAACCCTGTTCCTAACTCTGCCTCGCTTCTCCATCTGGGCTGGGCCAGATGCTTTCCCTCCTGATGAAGGTAAGACCTCTGGAAAAGCTGTCTCTCATATGCTAGAGAGACATGTGTGCAGGCACAGGGCCTGGGCAGCTACAAGGCAGCATAAGCAACAACATATGCCTCTTACAGAGTCCATGGCCACGTATAGACAGTCAGGCTGCAGGAGCAAGCCTCCCCCTGGGTTGGAGGGCAGCTCTTCCCTACCTACACCCAGAAGGCCAGACTCCACAAGTCCCACCCCACCTTCCCCTGCCCCTCCTTCCTGCAGGCTGCTTTGTTGGTGTCTGATGCTGACAGAGGAATTCACAGGTAAGAATTTCTTATTCATTCATTTATTCATAATTTTCCCTCCAGTGAGAACTGCTGCTCATATCCAAAAATATCTAATCCCAATAGGGAGTTTGCTTCCCATCAAAGCAAAATCCTCAATACATGAAATCTGAGATCTTGCCAATTTAATGAATTCCTTATAATTTTTAAATAGCATAAATTACTTTAATGCTTTACCAGTTGGAAAGTTACTGAGGGATAAATTGGCAACACCTCTGTTTTCTTTTGAGAAAACAAATTCATAAAAATAAAGGGTTCAACATTTATTTTATGTTATTATTTTGGCAGCTTTCTATGACCAAATTCTGAGTCGTCTTATATTGTCTGAATTCTAAAAAGATTCAGTTGATTACAGAAAAATTTTCTTAAAAATTTGCTTTGCCATTATTTTTCTCTGGCTAATCCCTGGGTGGTTTTATGCAGTACTTACTATTTAAAGGACCTAATTTATTTTTTATGGCCCATCACTAATATCCAAGATAGTATCCAATTCCTTAATTCTGAACTCTGCCTTGAGTGACAGCCAAACTAAACGAAATGAAAATGCCTTGGGCAGTCTTTGTTTACACACGGTGGCAGAATTAACTCTAAGTTACATGGATCACTGCACTGGGGATACTCTGAGTCGCTGTTCTGTATGTTGTGCCTGCCAGAAGCCTTCTACTCCCAACACTTCAGGCAAAACAAGACATTGTGAGCACCTGCTCTGAGCAAAACATGGTGCTGGAAATACACAGGTGGGTCAGGCTCATTGCCTGATTTGACGGGCCTGGTTGGAATAGGGTCTGGATCTATGCCGTCACTGCTTACGCTGTCTCTGGGGGCAGAGTTCTCGCTCTTGCTGTTTTTCAGGAGACAGAGTCTTATTCTTGTCCAGTACATCTATTAAATGTTTATCTTCATAGGTCTATCTGTGTAGCTGCAGATGGCAAAATCTGATTCTTTTTGATGTCTGAGTTATCTTCTATTGTACATATATACCACATCTTTTTTTATCCATTCATTTGTTGATGGACATTTAGGTTGCTTCCATATCTTGGCTATTGTGAATAGTGCTGCTGTGAACACTGGTAGGCATGTATCCTTTCGAATTAAAAGTTTTGTTTAGATATATGCCCAGGAATGGGACTGCCAGATCATACAGAGTTTTAAGGACTTCCATACTGTTCTCCATAGTGGCTGTACCAATTGACATTTCTACCAACAGTGTAGAGGGGTCGGTCCCTTTTCTTTGAGTTTACTGTTAATGTGCATATAGTACAATTCATTTTGTGTGTGTACATTTCTGCACATTTTGAGATGCACAGAGTCATAGATGCACCACCACGAGGACCCAGAAGCAACCACTCCATCCCACAGAAAGCTCCCGCCGCTGCCCTTTGCCATCAGCTCCCTCCTTCCCACCGACCCCCAGCAACGGCCTCCTGTTCTCCATTGCTGTTGCTTTATCTGCTAACTTTGTGTTTATCAGTGGGTCTCAGAACAGGGAAGCACCCACTTTCAAGTCATGCTTTGTGTCGTTAGTATGCCGGGCTCTCCACACTCAGGGTCGTTCTCTGACGTCTGTCAGCTGGAAAGGGGAGAGCCATGGCATAAGTCTCAGTGAGTGTCAGTGGGAGAGAAGCGAGGGCACCGGGTGGCTGGCCTTGTCTGGCTGGAGCTCAGAGAATCGCTCTCGGAGCAGGGCTATCGCCCTCACAGAGCATTGTCTGGACACCCACCCACGTGCTGGGCACATAGCACACACTATGGAAAGGTTTTCATCAGTGAGGGACAAGTGGGAGGAGTTTGTGGGCCTACTGGCTTAAAATATGTAGGGAGCACTGACTTATATCATTGAAATAATTATTGAACACTATTGATTTTTAAAATAATTCCATTTTTACAAACCCTTAGTTCCTTTTGGGTTCAATTATTTGGGGAGAAATCTTATCTCCCACCCTTTGTAATTAAAAAACATGTTCTTTTTAGATGATTTCAAAATGTTCTTCTCCAACTCCCAAGCTTGCTGGCTTGGCTGACTTGATGTGACTCCGCATCATTGGAATAGAAGAACACGTGTGGCTTTGGGAATTCAGGTGAAATGGAACTGGAAGCAGATTAAGGCAGCATAGAGACACTGAACTTTGGAGGACCATTTTAACAGGAGTGTTTTAATGCTAATACTTAGCTTCAGCTGGGAGGGGTTATGAGAATTATAGGCAAATGTCCAAGTTATCTTTATGAAATTGTTGGCAGGGTTCTCCCAAAATAATCCAAGGCAAAAAAATTCTGGCCTTTGGTGACTAGCAGTTTTTGTCAACAAATTTGGGCTTTTCCGACTTCCTCTCAGTCACGTGAACCCAAAAGGCAACAGCTGGCAGGTCAAGGGTCAACAGCTGTGCACCTGTGCTGGCTTGTCTCCTGGGTGGATTCACTGACTTTTAATCTGTAGAGACTTGAGTAGTCAATTAGGTTAAATTCTAGTGATTCTTTTGCATAATACAATAATGGCTAGATTCTAGACGAATGCCAAAAACTGGGTCATGTGATTCTTTAGTACAACAGGAAAATACCTTTTGTCAGTATACTGTTTACGCACATCCAAATAAAGAATAGACTACATTAACTTGATAAATTATAATTAAGAAAAAATTTAAAGCATTGTTTCAATTCATTGTGTATTCCATGAGAAATTTTTTGTTAGTCCACATGATCCAGAAAATTCCCAGCTTCCTGGAATTGTAGATACATATGTGTATAGATACCACCCCTCTGTAGTATTAATATCAGGCCCACATTTGGAAGAGGGGGACAACTCTTAGCTGATAATAATTCAGAAAGTAAAGAAACTAATTTATAGGCTCAGTTCATTTTTCCTCCTGTGGACGTTCATGGTTAAGGGGGCTACATCAGGTCTGTGAATCAAATAGAATACTGGCATTTTCTTAAAATCTCAGATAAAGTAAATGAACATATTTCAGAATTATACATCTTAAGTCTGTCATAGCCCTCAAATTGATGTTCATTTTTCCCGGTTCACAGTGTACAGTTCAATTCACAATATAGAGTTCACTGCATTTTTATAGTTTTGCATATTAATTCCACTATTTTGTCAAATAATACAGAGTTTCATGCTAAAATATCATTAGACCAAGCACTTATCTCAGGTACCTGGGACAGGGCTGAGTTAAGTATTTGTACTGTTCCATGTTTGTGTCAGGTATTTACCAGGCCTGCCTTGTTATTTTTTCCATCTTCTTCTTTACCTTCTGAGCCACCAAGGAAGCCTGCCCTAAGTGAATATCTTGTACCAAACTCAAATTGCCTTGTGATCGGAATCTGAGTCTCTCCTCACACCAACACAGCGTTGGGTCCCAAATTGTATAATGTTCCAGACCTAATTTTCCCATCTGACTACATCTCTCTAGGTGGACCGTCCCTGTAGCTCAGACGGTAAAGAATCTGCCTACAATGCAGGAGACCTGGGTTCGATCCCTGGGTCAGGAAGATGCTTTGGAGATGGGAATGGCAATCCACTCCAGTATTCTTGCCTGGAGAATCCCATGGACAGAGGACCCTGGCAGGCTGCCGTTCGTGGGGTCACAAAGAGTCGGACACAACTGAGCAGCTAACACTGCTACACTGCACTGCTCTAGGTGGAAGATGATGGAAAAATCTTGTGAAACTTCTAATGAAAAGCCTTGGAGGTTTTTACTCTCTGCATACTGAACAACTGCTTGCTGGGAATTGTTCCTTGGATTCCCTTCCAGGGATAGAAGGTACCATATTCCAGCTGGCACTGTTCAAGGCAAGAAAATAGATCATGATTAAGTCGATGAATGACTCTGAACCTCTCACTACTTCTTGGGAATTCTCCCTTCAAGCACACTGCCTAGGACAAGTCTATGTACCAAGTAAAGAATTTGTTCCATTCGACCACAAGTGTAGTGTATTCTGTAGTTTACAAGGTTTTCTCCTCCTCTTGCTTCCTCTTCTCTTTTTAACCTGTCTCCCACAACCACTTTTTAAAAAAAAAAAAACCTTCAGATTGGCCATTTTGTCCATAAATGTTCTTTAAGCCAGCCGGATGTGGGCCTGGCTCTAAGGTAGCAAGCACCAAGTCTCCCCTATAGCTGATTTTCCGGTGAGCAAAGGAAGATGTGAGGAAAAGAAAAGGACACCCTACACACCTGGGAAGACAGAACACTTGCCCCACCCACAGAAGACAAGGGGCAGTACGTGTATTGTCTGTGTCAAGCACCACTGACACCACACACACACTCCACACACACACACGCCACACAATCTTGGACTAAGCCTTTGCTGTCTGGTATGGAAGCCACGATCTTCATATAGTTATTGAACCCCTGAGTGTGACTTGTCTGAATTGAGACTCACCATAGGTATAAAATGCATGCCACACTAGGAAGATTAGCATAAAATGTGAACTATTTCCCAAATAATTTTATACTGACTGCATACTAAACTAATCACATTTTCAGTATATTAAGTGAAAGTGAAGTCGCTCAGTCGTGTCCGACTCTTTGCGACCCAGTGGACTGTAGCCCACCATGCTCCTCCGTCCATGGGATTTTCCAGGCAAGAGTACTGGAGTGGGGTGCCATTGCCTTCTCCAGAGGATCTCAACCCAGGGATCGAACCAAGGCCTCCCGCATTGTAAGCAAGACGTTTTACTGTCTGAGCCATAAAATATAATATTAAAATTAATTTAATCTATTTTTCATATTTTTGATATGGCTACTAAAGCATTTATGGGCTTCCCCAATGGCCCAGCAGGTAAAGAATCTGCCTGCCAGTGCTGGAGACAGTTTGATCCCAGGAAGATCCCCTGGAGGAGGAAATGGCAACCCACTCCAGTATTCTTGCTTGGGAAATCCTGTGGAAAGAGGAACTTGGTGGGCTACAGTCCATGGGGTCGCAAGAGTCAGTCACGACTCAGCAACTACATACTAAAACATTTAAAACTGCATACATGACTTGCATTTTACTTCTGTAGGACAAGTGGAGCACTAAATAGCTGCTTACCTGCTTTTGTTTCCCTGACTGGACTCACTCGTATGCTTTTAAACTTCCCCAAAACAGGGTCAGGACGGCTGTACGCCCCCGCTACACCCCAGCCCCTAACGACCTATTAGGAGCACTTTCAGCTTTGAGCTCAGGTCACCTCGGTGAGTCCTGCCATCCTGAGGGCTGTGAGGGTTCCTGAAATTCTCGTTTCCCTGCGGGAATCCAGAGGGTATTGCAGTCCCAGACCAGCAGTGGTCTGTCACTGGTGGACCCTTATGCCCTGCCAGGGAACCCTAGAATCCAGGCCAACCGGCCCCCTGAATTCAGAAACACAGACCTTATACAGGAGATATGCTTTCACTCAGGGCACAAGAATTCCTTCAGGGAGACGAGAGGATGCTGAGGGGTGGGACAGAGGGCCAACAGGACACACGGGATGAGCAGAACCTGACTCCATCTGTCCACGGAGAGTAGGTGTAACTTCCACATACTCCTCAGGACCCGGGCAGGTTTGTGAAGCATCGGCCCGATCTGCACACCCGCACGTGGGGTGGAGCCTCTACTGGCTCGAGGTCCAGCCTCGCCCCTCCCTGCCCCACAGCCCCCGGAGCTCTGCCCACTCACAGGAGGCCGGGGGTGTCTGGTGCTTCTTTCCTGGTGACCCGCTCCACGTGTACTGTGTCACCTCCGTCTTTGTTCCCCAGGGCCTCTCCTCTGACATCTTGCAGGCAGAGACGCTGACACCGGTGTTCTGGATGGACTGTCTTCACAAGGGTGCCTCACAGTGGACGGCCTGGAAGCACAGAGATGGAGTTTCCCTCTGCAGAAGGCCAGCAGCCTCCCTTCCCACCAGACAACCCTTGCCTTCCCTGAGCTCACAGTGCCTCTCCTGTGATGCCAGCTGCTGCTGCGCAGCTGTCACCCTGTGGGGACTGAGGCTGGGAGCTGCCGCAAGAAAAGGCTGGCACCCAGACTGTTGCTGTAGCTGAGCGTTTATCTCTGCCCAGGGCCTTGTGTCTCCTGCCAGCACCCAGGACACCTGCATGCTGGCTCCTCACTCACAGGCAGGGGAGCCTCAGACATCCCGCAGTTCTCAGCAGGACCTGAACGCTGGAAATCTAAATGCGCGTGGGCAAGAGGCAAGTGTTGGAGCCTAGGGAACAAGATGAAGGGAAGAGGTTCCAGAATCAGGCTGTGGTATATAGACCCTTAATTGCCATTAAATATTTGTTCTCACTTTTTTTCTTTGTAAAAATAATCCTATCGTTTTAGCTGAGAACATTATGGCTGGCTAAACATTATGGCTAGCTGAGAACATTATGGCTACGTTTCTCAGTCTGTTTTGTAGCCAGACCTGGCATATCATGGAGTTCTAGCCGAGGAGACATAAGTGGAAGTGAAAGAGAGTGTTCCTTCATTCTTGCCCCCTTTGTCTTTTTGCTCCCGGGACTGCAGATATAATTGTTGGCACTCCAGCAGCCAGAGTGGGCCATGAGGTGAATTTGAAAATAGAATTCATGCATAGTGAGTAACAAGATAGGAGGAGCAGAAGTCCTTGACACCAGGAAGCCACCAAACCATTCATGAACAGACTCCTGACCTCTTTTCATGAGAGAAAAATAAACTATTTTCTTTAAACCAGTGCTATTTTGGATCTTCTAGCAATCTAACCCTAACTAATACACAAACTCAATTTTCACTAAGTGTAGAATATATTATAAATCACATTTCCTAGGAAAGGTGCCATCCTATGTCTGACAGTCAAAACATTGAAAAGTGAGGGCTACAGTTAAATCACGTGCATGTCTCCATGCAACCCCAGAGCAAGCCCAGTTTAAGCAATTGAATTCAGTTCTATTTTACGAAGAACTCTTACTCTACACATTGCTAAGTACGTCTTAGCAATACTTACCTCAACCTACTTAGGAATGACTTCTTTCAAATATTTTCTAACACTTTGAACATAGAAATTTTATCACCTTAAAAAAGATTTCTTAGGTACTTTGAAAATGTTTCAGAACACTGCATGCTGCCAGCACTGCCCAATTCAGGCTGGGTCTGGCAGCTAAGCTTGGCATCCCTCCTGTCGTACCCCAGTCAGCGCTGATTTTAATTTCTTGGGCCAACCCCACCAGCACCACACCCTAGGACCTTGCCTCCAGGTGACCACTGCTGCCATCGGCTGCCTTGTGCAGAAGCATGGTCCTCAGTAAACCCTTGCATAGGATGTGGAGGAGCAGGGCGGGGCAGCGGTAAGAGCACTCGTGTTCTAGATTCTATCCCAGTCGCCGGGGTCCTAGCTGTGCTGCTGTCAGGAATGCATGGACATTCTGTCTCCGTGTCCTCACCTGACAGAGAAGGCTTTGAGGTTTGAGTGAGAAATTCATGAGGAAGAGCTCTGTAACTAGAAGGGCCAGATCGTGTCACAAGCTGTGAAGTTGGGATTCCTGACAGAAATCCAATGGAAAAAAGGAAACCAAGGGCTCAGCCTACTGGGCATAGATTGATTTTATAGGCATGTCAGCCTCTATTACCAGTGACTTCCTGGGGGGTCTATCAACCCAAACCTACTAGGATCTTCCTTGGAGAAGGAGGATCTCAGAGGAACTATTTCCTTCTCAAACACCATGAGGAGAACTTAAATGTTTTCCCGGAGTTCTTGGTCAGGACTTTAGAGAGAAGACCAGGGTTCTGACGCAGAGCTGCCAGCGTCAAATGCAGGGGCCCCTTGATTCGGGCTGACTTGCCAACCTGCTCACCCTGGTAGGTGCTTCAGTGGACATCCCAGCTTTGCTGTTGGCTCTCACGTGAGCCTGGTTCCATAACCAAACTTCAGTTTCCCCATCTACAAAATGGGAATAACAAAACATACTAGATGCTGGTTACCCGCAATCCTATTCCTCCTAGTTTCTAAAAAAAAAAAAAAAAAAAATCTCTACAAGATCAGAGACCATTGGTTCACATGCTGGAGACTTGGGGACTGGGCCTCACTCCCAGCATCCTCTCAGGGCCAGGAAGAGATGAAAGCTGACTTAGAGATGTGCCCTGGAGAAACAGCTTCAAACGTTGTGTAGGATGGGACTCTTGGATGACCTCAAACCAAAGAGACAGGATTGTGAAGTAGATAAAGTCTGTGTTCAGCTCCTCTGCCTCCTAATTCCAGGGCCCTTCTCCCTCCTGAGAAGGTGTCCCTTCTTGGACACTTGGTGTCCCTTGGCAGCTCGTGGAGGCACTGGGTTGTCTTCCCCTCCCGCGGAAGCCCAGTGGCCAGGGTAGGTCTCAGCCTCTACCTCTCATCTCACCCATCCTCATCACAGCTTCCTTATGCCCAAAGCTATCCTCAGTTCAGATGCTTCTTGAGGAAGTGAAGGAGCCAGTAAGCTTCTTGGACTTTCCCTGTTCAAGATAGTTTGCAGTTCCTCCTGCAGAAGATTTTAAGGCTAAGGCGCCACCAAGAAGCCCTGTTCCTATCTTCCCTAATCCCATCTTGAACCCACATGTGAGAAGATTTCTATTTGCCAAAGAAGCGAAGTAAAAAGCAGCCACTCAGTGCTTGCCATTGGCTGAAGCCACCAGCGCTGCCTGGACCTCACTTGAGCTCTGTCGGTGGCTTGTGAACTCGTTACTAGGTTTCTGAGATTAGCCTTTAGGAATTTCTAACCTTAAAAAAAAAAAGGATTTTGAAAATAGGCTGGTATGGTACCGTTGTTTTAAGGCTATAAACTATGTAAGGGTCCACTTAGCCTACCGACAGGAGGGGCACATCTTAGCCCAAAGCACTGCCTCTGCATTCCCTGTCTAAGACAGGAGACGTTGAGAAAAGGGGGGGAAGTCCTTTCAGCCTTAAAGGTTGGGAACAAATCAGTGCTGAAGTAGGAAAATAAAACCACCCATCAACAAAGCTGTCAAAGGACATCAACAAAGCTGTCAAAGGACCCAGCCCACCTCAAAGGCCTCTCCCCCAACCCCCTGAAAACAGTGTAGCAAGAAAGCTGGCCCCCGCCTGCCTGCCCAGCATGGGCACGCGGGACAGCAAGTTGCCAGGTAGGGGGGAATCCCCTGTCACGGGACCCAGGGAAAGATGCTCAAGAGTGGAGACCTCTGCGGGCCCCTGGAGCCAAGGGGAGGATGCCAGGGCTGCTGGGTTGCTGCAGATGGAGTCCTGATGCTCTGTGACAAGCTGGGCTGACTGCTGGGAGGCCCCCACACAAGCTTTCCATGCCCTGTCCCACACCCCGCCCACAGAAAGCCCTTATCATCTGTCACCCGGGTATTTTCAGCCACACTTGGCTACAGGGAGAAACACAGTGTCCACAGTATCATCCTTGACTATAAAGGACATCAGGGCCAGAACTCGGGCCCTTTGAGTTTGAAGATAGCCTTGTTAGCTACTGTGGAGGCCAGATCCTCTATTGTCAGTAGAGCTTCTCAAGTTATTTATACCTGCGGTGACTCACATAACATCACCGCCCCCCCCCCCCCCCCCCCCCCCCCCC
>SJYV01023443.1:0-14292 GCA_006410875.1 Neotragus pygmaeus | reverse complement strand
GTAATGCCTCTGCTTTTGAATATGCTATCTAGGTTGGTCATAACTTTCCTTACAAGGAGTAAGCATCTTTTAATTTCATGGCTGCAATCACCAGCTGCAGTGATTTTGGAGCCCCCCAAAATAAAGTCTGACATTGTTTCCACTGTTTCCCCATCTATTTCCCATGAAGTGATGGGACCAGATGTCATGATCTTAGTTTGCTGAATGTTGAGCTTTAAGCCAACTTTTTCACTCTCCTCTTTCACTTTCATCAAGAGGCTTTTTATTTCCTCTTCGCTTTCTGCCATAAGGGTGGTGTCATCTGCATATCTTTGGCAGGTATGAAAATAATAACATTGGTTTCCTGTGAGAAAGTGAATTGGGGATCAAGGGAACAGAAGTGGGAGATTTTTTTCACTGTAACTTCTTTCATTCTTTTAAACTTTGGAAATTATTTTCAGACCATGTAAGTGTATTCCTTTCCAAAACATTAGATTAAAAAAGTACCTACCTTAAAAAGCGTTCATATAAATGGCCAGAAGCAACTGAAAAGATGTTTAGAACATCTTTTTCCTTATTATCTTCTTGTTTATGCAGGCTCCTTGTAAAACTTGGAATTAAAAAAAAAACACTATTGATCATTAGTTTCTTATTACACATCTGCACACTTTACATACCTAAATAAAGTACTGAATTTGATAAGAGATAAAAAATGGGAATGCTTTTCAAAATGAATGGTTAGTACACTGTAAATAAGTACTTACCCTAAAAATTATGATTTATATTTAAATGTGACAATATAACTTGAAATTTTATGATTTTTTAAAAATGGACAACACAGAATGTAATTATATTGTAGGTTAATGAGATAATACTTTTGAATCTTTGTTATTTACAAAAGTTATCTTAAGAGCACAGAATGAGCTGCAGCATGCCATGGCCACATGCAATGTATTGAGGCTTTTGTTACGACAAAGGTATTTTTGAAATCTTTTTTCACTGTTAACCCTCAACTAAGAAAAATACAGTTGATTCAGGGAGGGGAAGAAAAAAAATCACTTGAAGTTAGGATTAAAACTAAGATATAAAAGTGAAAGCACTCTAACATACACTTATGTATTTGGAGGAGTCACCATCCCCCAAGACTTATCTTCTCTCCAACAAAGCAGCACTGTTTTGGTATCTCCTGCACAGTAAGTGGCTACGCCACAGTTTAACAATACCTTTATTCCTTTCTGTCTCTACTTTCTGGTTTCAGTGGAAGCTCACGAACAGATACTCTTTAAAATGCCCAGATTCTAAACAAGTCTACACAGAACTCATATCAAAAGGAGTGAGTTTGAGACTTTCTCGATCAGGAACCAGTTCAACAGCATACTGGGACAGTAACTTCATTCTTCTCATCAAACAAGAAGTCAACTGACAGAAAGAGAGGCCTAAACTGGGCAAGCTCTTTCTTGTAAACATTTGTCTGAAAGTGAAGGCAGCACAGATAACAGAACTATGTGTTGGAGAAAGAGTTTCTGGGCCACATCACCTGAATGCTCAAAGTCAGCTCTGCTCTTGAGCTCTTTAGATGTGTGAGCCGATATATTCCTTTTCTGATTAATACAGGTCCCAACCTAACTTAAATATTTCCTGTAATATTTAACATCTCAGCTAACCTGGGCTACTTCCTGCTCTGTGAGAAACATACCCAATCTTTCTGACTTCAGGCAACCAAGTACCTTCTCTCTCTGTCCATCCTTTAGAATATATCTTAGCCATGCACTCCTCCACAGTCTTTTCTGAGGTTCCTTCTCTCCTCTGGTTTGAATAGCTCTTCATGTTCATCTGTCTTACAGCTCCAGTTTCCTATCCTGTATCAGTAACATTTATGTATTTGTCTTATCTTTTCTAGAGAAGATGTGTGCTTAACTTAAATGTTTGCCATGTGGAGGGCTTCCACACACTAGACTCTTGATGGGACTATAGTTATACGTTAAAACATCCATTAGCAACTACCTTTTAATGGAATCCCACATTCCTCTCTTCTTTTCACCTTTATCGGAAAGGATATCTTCCTTGATTTTATCTGGTTTTTTCTGTACCTAGATAGCACGGTAAAGAAAAACTTTAGAATTTTATACCTAGATAGCACAGTAAGGAAAAACTTTAGAATTTTATAGATTTAAATATTATGCTGCATGGATAGAAATATCTTGGGCAGGTGACCCTTGTAAATCTAAGATGTGGTTTAGTCACTACGTCATGTCTGTCTTTGTGACTTCTTGGACAGTAGTCCACCAGGCTCTTCTGTCCATGGGATCTTCCCCACCCAGGGATCAAACCAGGGTTTCCTGCATTGCAGGTGGATTCTTTATCGACTGAGCCACCAGGGAAGCCCTAAATAGCTACAGTAAATGAAGCCAAAAAAGATCTTAGTACTTTATAGACACAGTCTGGTTTCAACCATCAGTTCAGTCTCTTGTTTTCAGTTCTTTTGTAATAAACTCCACACTGCTAAATAATGTGCTTACACTTATACTTACTGATTTATCAACTGTAGATGTCACCTACTGTATATCTGATTCACAGAGTTTAGACATTATTCGTTCTTTGTAACAAAAAGACGAGTAGCTTACTTGTATCACTCTTCCCTTCCCCTCTTTGTCTGGAGGTTCTAGTAATACCATCTTTATCATTAGTTTTTCTACTGAGTATTTTTGTAACTTTAAGTAATCCTTAAATCTATATTTTTTATTCCAACAAATTCAACGCTGTCTCCTGCACATATCCTATGATATGGATACTAGCATCTCTACTTTCTCCCTTTGTCTCAACTTACATTAGCTAAACCTTTACTTTAGCATTGTAAATATGGATAAAATTTACATTTACCTTGGTCAATAAACTATCTTTGTTTATTCTACAACTTGAAAAATCAATAAAAAGTACATATTGTGACACTGTAAATACTGCTCAATTGAGTCTCAAAGGTTACTACATTTCCTCCACAGTTACAATGGTATGACCACCATACTCTTCTTGGCTCACATGGATTCTGCTTTCTCACATCAGTAGATAAGTATTTTTTTCTTGGAATTTTATTGTATTTTTCTTGTGGAAAGATATTTCTTCTTTACCATATACCTAATATTTTTCAGTTTATTATTCATTGTCTGGAATTCCTATCTTCTTGAAGACATTTTTCTTGGGGCTTAACAATGAACTGCCTCTTTCAAGCATTCTTTGCATTGGTTTTCACATTAATTTCATCACTTCTTGAAATACCCATTTTCCTTTCTTGTTCTTTATTCTCTTTGTGATGGCAAACACCTTCAAGAACAGGTGTGAAAGGTAATTTTTTCTAAATCTTCACCCTTCAGAGAATATTTGACTAAAGAATCCCAGGTTCAAAATAACTCTCCTCAAAACACTTAAGTCTTTGTTTTGTTGTCTTGAAAAATAAAACATCGGATGCTACTGTTAGAGTCATTCTAAGGTCATCGAAGTGACTCGTCTTTTCTCTTTGGTAGTTTCTAGGCTCTTGTGTGGGCCATTTCTCACTCATTCTGATTTGTGGAGCCCTTGATGCAAATGCAAAATCTCTTTACCTGTGTGATACTTTCCTGCCTCCATTTTGTCCTTTCTTCCTGGAATTCCTACTGGTGAGCTACTGGAATTCATGTACTGACCCTTTATCTTGCTTATCTTTTCTCTTCCCTTTCCCCCATCCTTTTGTGTAATTTGGAAACACGGAAGGTGAACAGATTAAAAAACAAGTGAAGGACCTAGGTATGGTTAGGCTGTAGAACGCATGCTTCAGGCATGGTGTGACTATCACTGTCAACAAAGATTTGATGACTTTGGTGAAAGAGTCAGACTTGCTCCATACCAGTCAAGAATAGGTAAAATTAGAGCTAATATGGAGAGTGAAAAAATCCAGCTCATCAAAAAGAAAACTTAATAATTTTCAATGGTCAAAATTCCTCAAATTTAAAACTCAAGTCTCCCAGCAGAAATAATATTTTCCTTTCCTGTTTGAAGGGCTAGGATAATACTAGCTGGAATGCTGGTCATAAAGGGCTTGGGTTGACTTTGTAACTTAAGCAGCTGCTTTAAGGGGTTTTCATCTGAAATGCTTAGAAGGAAATGTATTGAGGCCAGAATGTAAGTTTCTGCTCCTGAGAAAAGAAGCCAAGGTCAATATAGGAAAAACAGTATCAAAGGTGAGTATAAACAACATGAATACACTGATCAAGGATAAAGAGCAGAGGTGATAAAGAACAGGTTATTATGTAGGATGCAAGGCAAATTTTGATTAATTTGGAAGTTTAAGATCTATGCAGTATGTAGGTTAAGGGTTCTGGTTGCCTACTATTATGCTTCAAATAATACCTGTACCTCATTCTGTCTTTCATCACCTTCTTGAACTCCACTTAAATGGATTTTTTAAAATACTCAAAAGTATTTTGTAAAGCTTAATTACCTTACCCTTTTGGCAGACATATAAGGAGGATTCCATTATTAACTCTGTATTATAGATAAGAAAAATGAGATAGAAAGAGTTTAAGCAATCTGTCCAGTGAGTGAGTGGCAGAGCCAGGTGTAAATGTAACCCTGGTGTCTTAAAGATTTCACACTCTATTCTCTATGCCTTTTATATACTCTCTGTTGTATATTCCTCTTTTTCCATGTCTCTTTTGCATATGGGATACTTCTTTTGGTCTGTCTTCCAACTCACTATCTCCTGAGGCCGGTTAAAGCCAAAAACTGAATTCTCTTGTCATTGTACTGCTCAGTTTTAGAAGTACTACTTTAAAAAAAAATCAGATATGCACTTTTTATAGTTTTTTATTCCCTGCAATTGTTTTCAAGCTTGTCTTTTATTTCTTTAAACACTGTAGGCATAGTTGTTTCAGTGTCTCTGTCAATAACACTGACATATGGAGCATTTGTATATCTGCTTTCTGTTACTCACTGTTTCTGCTGGTTTTGTGTATTTGGATATAGTAGTCTTATTCCAGAGATATATGGATATTTCTGTCAGATGCCTGTAAAACCTTATCTATCTGAAACCATTTTAGTACAAATTCAAGGTTCAGGGTTCCCTTGATTGCTTTGTTGTAGTTATTCAAACAATAACACATTGTTGCTAAGTCATATCTGACTCTTTGTAACCCCATGGGCTGCAGTGTGCCAGGCTTCCCTGTCCTTTGCCATTATTTAGATGCTATTAATTTTGGCTAAAAGACTGTGTGGTATGCTTTACTATGGTTCATCCTTCCCCTGAAGCTATAGCCAGCTTATAGCATAGAGCGTCTTCTAATAGTTTACCCACTTTGTAAGAGTCAAGGGTTTCAATTTCTGTCCCCATCACCTTGCAAATTAAATCGCAGTGATAGCTCAAGTGAACCAGAATGGACAAATGTTCGAGGGTAACAGCAGCTTTCTTAGGTTATAAGAAGCTTCTGTACTTGCTCATTTCACTAGGCTCTCATTTTCTGTTTAATTTTGGTTTTGTATTTCCTTGTTATCATTACTGTCAGCTCCTCATTGCTTTTAAAATGTTAATAAATATTTCACCCAACAATTTTTTGTTTTTTACTGATTTCAAGTATTAAGTAGGTGGGTTCATCCAAAAGCATTAATGCTGCCATCATTAAAAATTTTCCTGGTTTTTGTTTCTGTAAAGGAAAGAAAAATCACTTTGTTTTTCCTGTTGAAATGGATAGCTTTTCAACATGTATTCCTAATCTCACCTCCAAAGCCTAATTTATAATATTATGCTCACTCGCTTCAGTTATATCTGACTCTTTGAGACCCTGTGCCCTCCTCCAGGGGATCTTCCTGACACAAGGACTGAACCCACGTCTCCTGCATCTCAGGCGGATTCTGTACTGCAGGGCCACCAGTGAAGCAGTTTATACATTATTTGGCTGCAAATGCAGTAGATACATCATAACTTAAAAAAATTATTTTCTTCTGTGTTTAAGTGTGCTGCTTTCCCTTCATGATTTAATTCTCTTCCTCCTCCCATTGCCAGAGTTTCAATAGGACATGTTAGGTAGTAAAACTGAAATTATTTGTAAAATAAAAATTAATTGAGAACAAAAAAGATAATTCTTAATATTATGAACAAACTCTATGAAGTGTTTTGGCCTCACACACATGTACTTCCAGTATTTTGCTTTTGAAGCTGTTTAAAACAACGACTACATCTCCTAGGTCTGGTGGAGAGTCAGTTCCTTCATGCCTAGAAGCACAAAAACATGTAAATGTTTATGCTCAATTTAAGAAAAGACATACAATTATAATCATATAAATCACAGAATAAATTCACTCTGAAATAATCATAAGTATAATCTTATTGGTGCATATGTAATATTTACTGTTTGTATAGTCAATTAAGGTATGCTGCAATACACTATAATTTTCAAAATTACCCAATTTTAACTTAATATAAATAAGAATATACACAAATAACTCACTAAATTTGATATCACCTAACTCAGAAAAATAGATTATAGCTTATCTTTAATACTGTATATTAAGATTATCACAAAAATAATCTTCCACATATTACAATGATAATTAAAATATGAAATATTTTCTAGACTTTAAGTTGTTTATAAAGCATAACAAAAGGAATTGCACACACTTACAGTATCTATTAGCCATTTTCAAATACCAAAATTTGAAGCACATTGTTAAACTTATAAGACTGAAAATATGTCTCTCATGTCCATCTGCATCACTTGAAGCTATTTTATATTACACATTATGCATTTTACTGTCAGTTTTCAACACTGCATAAGTCAATCAAATATGACAACTTTGCTCAAAAATTTTTTATAGTATTTTCACTTATGAACTGAAAAATGCTACTGTAAAAAACATTTACAATAAAACTGAATTTTTTCACAGAGGGAAAACAACAGATGTCAAATTAGTAAATACTTTGAATTCAGTCAGATTTATAACACAAGCTTGAAAATTTTTCTAAAATGAAAACCTGGGGATTCTAGGGCTACGCTGACTATCATATGCCTTTGACTCTTACTCCCAGTTCCTCTGATGAGGTGCCCAAACCACAGTAGGAGGCACAGCCCTGCCCATGATTATAATCATTAGGGAAAAAAAAAAAGTATTCCAACCTATGAAGTAGAAATAGTCAAAGCCACAGTGAGCTATCACCTCACTCCTGTCAGAATGGCTATCAAAAAAAAGAACGCAAGTAACAAATGTTGGCAAGGATATGGAGAAAAAGGAAACTTCTTACGCTGTTGGTGGGATTGTAAACTGGTACAGTCACTATGGACAACAGTATGGAGATTTCTCAAAAAACTAAAAATAGAACTACAATATGACCCAGCAATTTCAGTCCTGGGTATATACCCGAAAGAAACAAAAACACTACTTGAAAAGACAGATGTTCACCCCATTGTTCATAGCAATATTACTTATAATTGCCAAGATATGGAAACAACCTAAATATCCCTCAACAGATGAACAGATAAAGAAGCCATGGGAGTGGGGGTGGGCTGTGTGCATGTGTGCAGCCATTTAATCATTAAAAAAGAATGAAAAATGCATTTGCAGCAACACAAATGGACTTGGAGGGCATTATGTTAAGTGAGATAAGTCAGACAGAGAAAGACAAATACTGAATGATATCACTTATTTGAGACATCTTAAAAATACAACAAACTAGAGAATAAAACAAAAAAGCAGCAGACTGACTGATATAGGGAACAAAGCAGTGGTTACCAGTGGGGCGAGGGAAGGAGGGCAGAGCACTAGAGGAATAGGGAAAAAAGTGTTTATTATGGAATTACATGAAATTATGTGTGTGAAACTTCTGAAAATTGTAAAGCACTCGAGAATTTAAAGAATCTTTCCATTCAATTAAAAAAAAAGCACTAAAAAAGAATTGAGCATTCTCAGCTTTGTGTACTTAAATTATTAATCATGTTTGCTGAATGACACTGTGTTCTAGGCACTATAAGGAAAAGGGGAAAAACAATGGAAAAAAGGCACAATAACCCCTACTCCTATATTATCCTTGTTGAGCACACTGTCTATTATAATAATAGGTGCTCGATGAATACTTGTTGAAATAAACGAAAAATTAAAGAATATTAAGCCTGGAGAAGGAAATGGCAACCCACTCCAGTATTCTTATCCAGAGAACCCCATGGACAGAGGCGCCTGGCGAGCTACAGTCCATGGGGTCACAAGAGTCGGACACGACTTAGCAACTAAACCTCCTCCTACAGATATTAAGAGGTATAAAAAAGTTTACTAGGTATTGGCAACCCTTTCATGGATTAGAACATTGTTGTGGAGAAGGGGCTTGCATAACTCAGTGAAGCTATGAGCCATTCCCAGGAGGGTCACCCGAAACAGTCCCATCACTTCATGGCAAACAAAAAGTGAAAAAATGGAAACAATGGCAGGTTTTGTTTTCTTGGGCTTCAAAATCACTGTAGATGGTGACTGCAGCCATCAAATTAACAGATGCTTGCTCCTTGGAAGGAAGGCTATGACAAACCTAGACAGTGAATTAAAAAGCAGAGATATCTCTTTGCCAACAAAGATCTGTATAGTCAAAGCTACAGTTTTTACAGCAATCAAGTACAGATGTGAGAGCTGGACCATAAAGAAAGCTGAGCGCTGAAGAACTGATGCTTCTGAACTGAGGTGCTGGAGAAGACTCTTGAGAGTCCCTTGCACTTCAAGGAGATCCAACCAGTCAGTCCTAAGGGAAATCAACCCTGAATATTTAGTGCAAGGACTGACACTGGAGCTCAAACTCTAATACTTTGGCCACCAGATGCAAAGAGCTGACTCATTAGAAAAAACCCTAATGTTGGGAAAGAGTAAAGGCAAAAGGAGAAGGGGACAGCAGAGGGTGAGACGGTAAGCTAGCATCACTAACTCAAGGACATGAATTTGAGCAAATTCTGGGATATAGTGGAGGACAGAGGAGCCTAGCGCGCTGCAGTCCATGAGGCTGCAAAGAGTTGGACACGACTTAGCAAATGAACAACAACAGGTGTTGGCAAACTATGACTGGTGAGCAAAATCAAGTTGGTGGGTAAGTTTTGTATGGCCCCTGCACTAAAAATGGTTTTTACATTTTAAAATGGTTGTTGAAAAAAACAATATTGGCAAAAATCATATGTGCCCTCAAACAGTAAATATTTACTATTGGTTCCCTATAAAAAAAATATGATATCTGCTTTGTACTAGGCTCATTGATGAGTAGGAAATTTACTGAGATACCAATTCTTATCTATAAAAATGAAAAACTGAACATAATTTATAGATAATGGCTTTTCTAGATAAGACATACATATTATATAATCATTAAACAATAAATATGTTTACAGTGTTAACATGGAAAATTCTATAGAAAATAATAAGTAAAGGAGATGGAGTAAAGAACAAGATGTATATAAGATGTATATTAGGCATACCTTTTGTATTTTTGAAATAAAACAATAAGAATAAATGTTACAATTTTATAAGTAGTTTTTGTTTTATAATAATAGTATTTGTGAATGTTTTAGCTATTTTGATGACCTTTGTTCGGTTCAGTTCAGTTCAGTTGCTCAGTCGTGTCCGACTCTTTGCGACCACATGAATTGCGGCATGCCAGGTCTCCCTGTCCATCACCAACTCCCGGAGTTCACCCAAACTCATGTCCATAGAGTTGGATGATCTTTGTTATGTCACACTAAAAACTTTTTTATATATAAAAATTTTAAAGTTGTTTATATAACTCACCCAACTATTTGATAAATATCTTCAGATTTTCCTTGCCGTAATTTCAGTATCCAAGCACCTGGGTTTGCTTTTAATTGAAAATATCCCTTTTAAGATGAGAAAAATATGATCACAGTTACAGGAATGAAAACAACATCCAACTGTTCAAGAAATATTATTCATGAATATTCCAATAGTATTCCATTAAGTGTGGAATAATTTCCATAAATGAATTCCAAGAAAGAAGATTCTGTAACAACCTATAAAAGAATATTCTGAATGTATGACCCCCTTCATTATTAATTACCACATTGAAGGATTTTTTTCCCTTGGGAGCTATACAACAACAGCTGCTGCTGCTGCTGCTGCTAAGTCGCTTCAGTTGTGTCCAACTCTGTGTGACCCCATAAATGGCAGCCCACCAGGCTCCCCCGTCCCTGGGGTTCTCCAGGCAAGAGTACTGGAGTGGGGTGCCATCGCCTTCTCCATACAACAACGGCAGGATAAAAATTATTTCATCTTATTATTAGGAAAACTTAGAGGATTTCTTCAAAACTTCTAATTGAGTATGTATGTACTTACGAGATTGGCCATCACTATTGTATCTACTACAACAGGTTTATTTTTTGTGCCCAGCGTAAACTGCAGACTCCGAGGAGGTTGGTCTGTCGTTAAGTCAAAGCAATGTCCTTCGAGCAGTAGATATTCTAGTTCATATTCTGCTGTGACAGCTTTCTCAATCTAGGAGGACATATGTCATTGTTTGGGGGTTAGTAATTATCATAATGTAAATTCTGTAATAAATGCATGTGATTATTTTATTATTAGCCAAAGTATTTTCAGGGGCAGTCTCAAGTCTTCCTTTTAGCTGAGTGAACCTAACAGTTGGGTGAAATTCTTGAACACTAAAGCTTATGATTAAGTTTCTTCCATTCCTGTAATACCGGCTCGACTCCACCATCCTAATATATGCACCACAATCATAAAAGAGATGTGAGCACAGATGGGTGCTGACTGAGTCCAGTTTACTGTTTTTAAGAACAAGAAATAAGTAGTTTCTTGAAAACAGTACTTGTTTCAACAACTTTAGCTGGGCTCTTAACCAGTTGTTGAATTATTACTACTCTAGTGATGAACTTCATATACTTCATTAACCTGTATCCATAATCCCTACAGCATTTTGTCTTTCTTTATATAACTTTGTAACTTACATCTTTTAAATGAATATTATCAAGGTCACAGTTGCTGTGTACTATTTCAACCAACCAGCCTTCAGGAGTGATCATATTGAGGGTTAGAAGGGGTGATTCAGGGATATCCAAGAATTTTGCCACTGGTCCAGTAATATCATTAGCTAACGTCAGTTCCGGTTCCAGAACAAAACGGTAAAAGCTGTTGGCAGAAAATAGATAAAATATATGCTGTGATCAAACCGAGATTTCTTCTAAAATATTTTAAAATCACAAATGGCTTAAAAACATGACCAGAAAATCTTAAAAAGACTAAAAACACACTCTACTGAAGTTAATGTTAATGTTAGTGGTAGATGATCACTATTATTGTTTATACTATTATCTATTATAAGACTGTGTATATTATATACCCTTGTTAATCATTTCTTAATGAACATGAATCCCTTTAAGTTATACTGACTTATGCAGGTTCCAGGAATTTATGATCTGAATTCACTCACTGATCCTTCTTCAAATGTGACCATGGTCTATTTTTAGTGATTTTATTAGCTCTTAGCACTATTAATAATATTAAGAGAAATGATAAGCAGAAAGAAAGTAAAATTTAAGCTAAAGTTCTGGTACTAATTTAAAAAGTGCAATTAAAAACAAACAGGAGTGAGTTCAAAGCAGCTGCTTATTAACAGAACTTTCAGAAGTATCAGCAATTATTAGTGTATTTTAACCTTACCTTTCAGTGTCTTACATAGTAGGAAATAGTTACATTACTAGGAACAGTGACTTTCACTATTTTGGGACAACAATCAAGGTGTCAGCTGTGCTGTGGTTATCTCAAGACTCCATGGGGGAGAAATCCACCCCTAGGCTCCTGCAGCCCCTCACTAGTCCTTGGCTGGAGACTGCACTCAGTCCTTAGCACAAGAGCATTTCCAGCAAGCTTAGCGAAGCACACAAGAGCAGGAGAGAGAGAATGCCAGCAAGACAGAAGTCACAGCCTCTTGTAACCTAATTGCAGAAGAGACATTCCCTCACTTTTGCCATATCCTATTCATTAGAAGCAAATCATCACATACAACCTGCACTCAAGGAGGATCTAGGTAGGGTGTGAATCTCCAGAGGCAGAGTCAAAACAGAGAGAGTAAGAGGAGATGGTGAAGAGAACACAGTCCAAACCAAGTACCGGGTACTATCAAAGGCAGCAGCAATGTCATTAAGAAGTATCCTACGGACTTCGCAAGCAGCAATTTGTGAATTAGTAAAAATAATTCAGTGGCAAAGAGGATAAAGACTAACTTCAGGGGGAGGTACAAGTGAATGAGAGATCAAGAGGGGGGTTGGCCACACTGAGGAGGACCTGACATGACCAAGAATGGAGAAGAGAAGGAAGAGGCAGGGCTCCAGAGGAGAGGAAGTTAAGGGAGCAGTTTAATTTTTAAAATTGAATAACTTCTGAGACTGAAAGAAAAGGGCTAGTAGAGAGGTAAGAGACATGGAACAAGGAACTATGTGATAAAAGCAAGGATCTAGAAATAAATGGTAAAACACAGGATCACCTTAACTAAGAGGAAAGATGACAACTCTTCCCATACCACACAGGAAGCCTGGAAAGGTATAAGAGACAGGAGGACCTGAGAGAATTCCTGCCCATAACCTCTGTCATCTCTGAGAAGAATGAGACAGTATTTTATAAGTTAAGGTCTATGAATTATATATAAAAAAAGTTAATAAACAGAAACCTCAAACACAGTCAGGAGACTACACTGGGGAGTACTCACAGCCTCTGATGATAACATAGCCCAACAGGAAGAAGAAAGACTTCTCTTCTTCCCTGGCAAGGACTCAGACATGAGAAGACATGGGCTCACTGTTTACTACAGAACCCCCTATGCTGACTTCCTTTCCTCTTTAAGAGTTCTCCTTCCTCTGCCTTGTGTAGAGACTTGTACATGGCACTCCGTGGTTGCTGACCATGAATTGCAATTCTCTGCTGATCCTAAATAAACCCATCTTTTCTGGAGAAATATCTAGTAATCTATTTGTTTTTGGTCAACAGAATTAATGTGTCAACTAGTTTCCTTAATATATGCTACTACGTACGTAAGATTCTGTTGAACTCATAGGTTAAGACAAATTTAACAGTTTTTGTCTTGTGCACTGTTACTAACCACTTGCAGCATCTATCTGGTATATTAGGTGTTATTTCACTTTAGAGAAGTCAAGTTCTTTCCCTTCTAACAAATTGTGCTAGATTATGTTTAATATTCTCACTCTTTATCATATATCCCAAAGCTCTACAGAGACTTTGTGGAGAGGATTCCTACTTGGGTGAGTAAAAACTCTGTACTCATGGAAAGACCTCTCAATTAGTGGGTAAAATGAGATTTAGAAACACATAATAAAATCTGAAATACAAAAGAAAAATAAGAAGTATGAAAACTAAATGAATTATGAGGACAAAAATCTTAGTAAGGTAATAAATGTAACCTATACCTTCATTTGTGTCATATTTTAGATTCCACATATAAGTGATATCATATGGTATTTGTCTTTTGACTTACTTCATCTAGTATGATAATCTCAAAGCACATCCATGTTGTTGCAACCCACTGTATATTTCTAAATAGGTACTTTTAAATCAAATTTTTAAAAATACCCACAGATGAACAGAATTCATGTAAATTCTGCAATTACATTGGGTGCATTTTACTGGTTAGCTTACCTTAATTTTATATCAATAAACTATCTCTGATCTATGTCAACTAAGCATTTTGTGAAGAAAAAACAGGTGTAGTAATTAAGTATTTTTCCCCTTGTAGCATGTGCAAATTTTTCAAAAGGAAATTATGTTCACATAGACCGACCTCTTTAAAGGGGCTTCTGAAAGTTTACTCCTGCAGTTCATGAACAACTTTAACTTCATGTTGATAATCTTGCCAAGGACCTATTAGAAAAAAATTCCCATATTTGAAATTAATATTAATGGCTAACACTTACTGAGTATTTACTATGCACCAGGAACTATATTAATACTTGACACCTGTTAACTTGTTTGATTCTCACAACATCCTTCTGAGGTAGCTACTTTTATAGCCGAGGCACAGACAGATGTAGCAATTTGCCCATAATCACACAGTAAGTCTGGGCTGAGGTCAGATTTGAATCCACAGTGTTGATATCATTGCCCATAGGTTATGCTGCCTACCTTTTGCCTAGTGTGACTTTCTTTCATGGCATTTAAATTTCTTCACTACTGAAGAACAAATGATTAACAAAATAATTATTAGAACCTCAATCAGTTAAGTCGCTCAGTCACGTCCGACTCTTTGTGACCCCATGAACTGCAGCACACCAGGCTTCCCTGTCCATT
>SJYV01023442.1:0-18721 GCA_006410875.1 Neotragus pygmaeus | reverse complement strand
CATTAGAATAAAACTGATTAAGTGTTTCATTGTTGAGCCAATACTTGCTGCCAAATTTTCATATCTTTTGCTTGTTGATATCATTTGTATATAGAAAAAACAAGTAGCAACATTAGATCTTTGAGTTAAGTACCTTCTTTGTTATAACCCGCTGAGCATTTGTCCATAGAGATGTAACTTTAGTGCTTTAAGGAGATGCAGATTAAAGAAAAACACTTCAGGGAAATGAGATTAATATTCATTAAGAAAGAGAGCCAAAAAGTGTTAGCAAGCCTCTTGGCCAGAAAATGATGTAAATCACCTAAGACTTTTGTATGCAACTAGGTATGCAGAGAGAAAAGCCTGGTTTTGATAAGAGTCTTGGCTGCTAATGATGCATAATTTTGTATTACTCATTGATCTCCATGTACTATCAAAAGTATAAAAAGCCTTCTGAACAATAGAGGCCGGGCCAGTCATTGGTTTCTCCCGTATCTCCCCTTTACTCTAATTTCAGGCTGAATTTCCATCTGGGGCATGGAGGCTCGCCATGTCTACTTACTTGTCCCAGCTTCTAAGATCTGTAAGAGAGAGAGCCCAAGGCAGGGCACTCTCCAATATTCAAACGGACGCTGTTGGTCTAACGTAGATGGTGCAAGCTCCTTGTCTGGAACTTTATTGGTAAACCAAGTTATTCAGCCTCTTTTCACCACTTAATTTTCCTACTACACTAATTCTTCCTAATCTAGTCCTATATTAATAAACAAATAAGTTTTTCCTCGCCTATCTGTCTCCCCTTCAAATCACCCTGGATCCACCAGGGCAGGACCCTGGCAATCATTATTCGGAATTCTTTATCAGGTAGATTCCCTATCTCTTCCTCTTTGCTTGGTTTGGTTGGCATTTATCCTGTTCCTTGGACTTCCCTGGTGGCTCAGATCGTAAAGTGTCTGCCTGCTATACGGGAGACCCTGGTTCGATTCCTGGGTTGGGAAGATCTCCTGGAGAAGGAAATGGCAACCCACTCCAGTGTTCTTGCCTTGAGAATCCCAGGGATGGGGGAGCCTGGTNTGGACTTCCCTGGTGGCTCAGATCGTAAAGTGTCTGCCTGCTATACGGGAGACCCTGGTTCGATTCCTGGGTTGGGAAGATCTCCTGGAGAAGGAAATGGCAACCCACTCCAGTGTTCTTGCCTTGAGAATCCCAGGGATGGGGGAGCCTGGTGGGCTGCTGTCTATGGGGTCGTGCAGAGTTGGACACGACTGAAGCGACTTAGCAGCCACAGGAAAAAAAAATGCTTTGAAATTTAATTCCTTTGTAAGGCATCATAGATTTATGAAGAATTTATTGAGAATAGTGTCTTTTTATTAAAGCATTTAGTCTACTGACACTGAAAGAGGTTATCCATAGGTACTGCTTATTGCCAGTGTGTTACTTGTTTTTTGCCTTCAGAGTTCTTGTTTTTTCCTTCTGTGTCTTACTTAAGGTTTGATGTTTTATTTAGTGATATGCTTTGAGCAAGCTCCAGGAGATGTTGAAGGACAGGGAAGCCTAGGTTGCAGCTGTCCATGGGGTAGCAACAAGTCAGACACAATTGAGAGACCAGACAGCAAAGTAATATGCTTGTGTTTCTTTCTAGTCTTCATGTATCTAATGTAGTTTTTTTGATGCATGGTAAACAATGTTTTTTTAAAATATAAATTTATTTATTTTAATTGGAGGTTAATTACTTTACAATATTGTATTGGTGTTTTTTTTTTTTTAAACTGGACAAAACTTGCTTTCTCTCTTTAATTCAATAAATAACTGAAAATAGGAAAAGATAGCACAAGTCAAAAATGATCTCAGTAATGAGATTAAATATTCCTGTATGAAAGTGTTGATGTATGACAAAATCAATACAATATTGTAAAATATTTAGCCTCCANGGACAAAACTTGCTTTCTCTCTTTAATTCAATAAATAACTGAAAATAGGAAAAGATAGCACAAGTCAAAAATGATCTCAGTAATGAGATTAAATATTCCTGTATGAAAGTGTTGATGTATGACAAAATCAATACAATATTGTAAAATATTTAGCCTCCATTTAAAATAAATGAATTTAAATTAAAAATATTTACAACCTAAAAAAATATATATATGCAAAATCCTCTTCAACTAATCAGTGAATTTATAAAAATTTCATACAGGAATGTTGTATTGGTTTTTATATGATGACCTACAACTCAATTTTCTTTTCAAAACAGGCTGTCTTTTAAGTTTCTGCACTTTGAAATAGCACTACATTTTTCACTCCCTGACCTACATTTGGGTGTTTGTTGTCATATTTAACACCTCACTATTTATCCCTTTAATTTTTATTGTAGCTATACTTGACTGTAGACATTCTTTTTGTCTGTTAAACTTTCATTCTAACAAGTGATTTGATCTTCAGCCTTTGTACATGTTTGCCTTTACTAGTGGGATTTTGTCTTTCATATAGTTTCTTACTACTTGTTATGCCTTTTTCTTTCCTTCTTAGAGAAGATTCTACTTTGTTCCTTGTAGAGTAGTATTAGAAGTGATAAATTGTTTCATTCTTTACTTGTCTGAAAAGTTCCTTATCTCTTCTTTGATGCTAAATTGTAATCTCTATGGGTAGTATGCCCAAGTTTGCAGGTGTTTCTCACTCAGCACATTAAATATATCAGACTTTTCCCATATGACATATAATATTTCTGCAAAAAAAAAAAAAGAGAGGGGAATAATTTGATAGACTTATAAGGCACCTTTTTGTATAATACCATTTTACTTTGGTTCCTTTACAACTCATATGTTTAATATTGTTGTTTTAATTGATGTATCTTGGTGTGGGTCTTGTTGCTGTCATTTTGGGGGAACTCTTTTATCTTCTGGTATCTGAATCTTATTTTTCATTCAGGTTTGAGAAGGCTTTCAGCCATAATTTTATCAAAATAAATTTTCACCAACTTCTCCTTCTGTCTTTTCCTTCCTGGACACTCTAATTATGCCAGTGTTGGTGTTTTTAATGTAGTCAAATATCCCTCAAACTATTCTCATTTTTAATCTTTCTTTTTATTTTCTGACTGAGTCATTTCCATTATTATATATTTCAGATAGCTTGTGCAGTCTTCTGTATCACTTAGCATATTATTAACTACTTCTATTTATTTTTCATTTAATTTATTGTACTGTTCAGTTCTAATTAGTTTTTATTTTATAGTGCCCTGTTTAAATTATCATTGTGTTCATCAGTCTTTTTTTTCACAGAATTAAATATTTTATGGTCTTCCACTTATTAACAAATTCACAGAAGGAATACTGGAAATAAAACTTATTTTGGAAGACTCCTTGAATCATTTTAGCTTGAGAAAATGAAGTTTTATATCATCTTTATAATACATTGAATTCCAAATCTGGTAAACTGTGTCTTTTCTCTAGCTGGTTTTTAAGGCATGATCTCTTGCTGTTTCAGTTGGGACAAATTCCTCTGTCTTTTCATTTTGCATGCCTTTGTTTATACATCTGAAATTATGTGCCGTGGTTAACTGTTGTGGTCTTCAAGTGGTGTCTTTCTGTGGGGGCAGTCATATACAATTGATGTGTGCCCAGTGGCTTTACTGGAAGAGTTAGATTTGATGTTATCACAATTCATGCCTGTCTCTAGGGTGTACTGGTTGCAGTCATCTTGCTAAGAATGATGGACGGTTTAGGACTTGAATTAGGTATGAGACAGAGCTTCCTGTTTGCTTAGTAGCCATTGCTGGTTTGATGGGAAGCAGGCAAGCCCCAAGGTGCTAGGGCTGAAGCCTTGAGGGTCAGGTCTGAGTTGACCTTGTTCCCCCTAACTGTGTGCTCCCCCACTCATGCACCAGCTCAGTCAACCCAGAGGGGAGCACTCCTGGAGCAAGAAGTGCTAGTATGTAACATTCTAGATTGGGTGGGGCAAGGACCCTGTTGGCCTGGGCAGAGCTTGGGATGCAGGCTGCCTCTGATGTGCTGTCTGTATAACCACCATCAATGGCTGACTCTCTCCTGCTGAGCAGCATCTTTGGGTCTCAAGCTCTTTTGTGCCTACAGTAAAGCTGTTGTACTTGCCATGATATAGGGCTGTAAAATAAGACAACTGAGATGTGTATGGACTTCTGGCATGGATAGGGGTGTGGGCTGTGGCATCCAGCTGTAGTCAGTGATTGGAGTTGCTACTGATATGAAGCCCATGTAAGCACCAATAATAGGTGTCATGGCCCTGCTTAGACATTGTTTCATATCTGAGTCTCTGCTGTGACTCACAGCTAAGTTCCCAAGCATCTGCTCAGGCTGTGGCACACATGCAGGTACTCATACACACACACATACATGAACATATATTATATATATATGTTTCCCAGGTGGTTCTAGTGGTAAAGAACCTGCCTCGCAATGCAGGTGACGTAAGAGATGTTGGTTTGATCCCTGGGTTGGAAAATCCTCTGGAGAAGGAAATGGCAACTCACTCCAGTGTTCTTGGCTGGAGAATCCCATGGGTGGAGGAGCCTGGCAGGCTACAGTGCATGGGGTTGCACATATTTGTACATGAATGAAGAGTATTAGCATGGCTTCCCTGGTGAATCAGATGTTAAAAAAAATCTGCCTGCAGTGCAGGGGACATAGATTTGATCTTTCAGTGGGAAGACACCACGGGGAGGGGAATGGCAACCCACTCCAATATTCTTGCCTGGAAAATTCCATGAACAGAGAAGCCTGGTGGGCTACTGTCCATGGGGTTACAAAAATTTGGACAAGATGAGCACAGCCCAAACACACACATAATATGCTCTGATAGCTTATGGTGCATGTAAACTTATAAATATCTCTCTCATAATTACAAACATTTAGCAAAGAGGGACTAAAGGATAACTCTTGATTTTGGATATAACTGGGGAATTTATAATTGGCTTGGAAAAACTGTCATGGATCCAGGGAGTATAATTCCCATGTTTTTATACTAAAGGGGAAAAATTATCCCCTTTTTTGAAAAGGAGAATAGCACTTTTTAGAGATACCAGTGGTTGTGTCCCTGCCACAAATCAAAGCTCTGAAGACCCTAAGGACCTAGTCAAAACAAATCCCTAGTGTTACAGTTTAAGGAAAATATTCTGCTCAGGGGTGTGATGCTGTGCTGGGAAACTTTGAAAGCAAGAGAATTAAAAGGAAAGGAGTAATAAAAAATGAATTCACCTAACTTATAATGCATGTCTTAGGAATAAAGAATCAATAGGAAAACAAAAACAAAAACAAAAACGAAAACATTTTTTCCTGAAAAGTCTCCTCGTGGGAAATCATGTAGTTAGAGGTTGGAGTAACCTGAGAAATCATGTCTAATGAGCTGACACAGAAAGCTATAAATATCTCCTCTGCTGCAGTCCCTCAGCCTGTGCCTCATTAGTTGGTGAGGACCTGGTTCTGAGAGGGTAACAGGCAGGAAGGCCAGGGGTCTCCAAAGGAAGAAATAGCTTGCAAGTTTCAGACATTTTATCTCCCTTAAGCGGCAGGAGGAAACAAACTAGCGATATTTTTTCCTTCTCTATACAAATTTAAAAGGAGGTTTCTCTTAAAATTCTATGTTGTCATGACACCTGGTTTCACGTAAAGTTAACCAAAGCCTTTTTCTTATAGAAATATTTATCTTAAGCTATGCTAATGTACTATGCATTTACCCCAAACTCTGTCTTCAAATTGGTTCCACCTTTTGGGCTCAGAATCTACTTGATAAACCAGTATGTTATACTCCGATATTGTTCCTCTAATCTATGTAAGTGAAACTATTTGTATGGTGATCTGCCCTTCTTCAAGCTTCAAGTTAATCATTTTATGGCCCAAGATAAACCATTTGGAGCCAAGATTATCCCAAAATACATCTTACGAATGAGGGGCCTGGTGCCATTCTAAGTTTTGAGACATTCTTTTCTTTCATTAACAGACTGATGGTGACTATATAATATCCAGCTAAAGACTAGCAGGGGGGTGCTCTTTCTGCCCCCTTCTGATGCCCATGTCAGAAGCTTTCTCTATCTCCTTTATACTTTAATAAAACTTGGTTATACAAAAGCTCAGAGCAATCAAGCCTCGTCTCTGGCCCTGGATTGAATTCTCCTCTTCCGNGGACAAAACTTGCTTTCTCTCTTTAATTCAATAAATAACTGAAAATAGGAAAAGATAGCACAAGTCAAAAATGATCTCAGTAATGAGATTAAATATTCCTGTATGAAAGTGTTGATGTATGACAAAATCAATACAATATTGTAAAATATTTAGCCTCCATTTAAAATAAATGAATTTAAATTAAAAATATTTACAACCTAAAAAAATATATATATGCAAAATCCTCTTCAACTAATCAGTGAATTTATAAAAATTTCATACAGGAATGTTGTATTGGTTTTTATATGATGACCTACAACTCAATTTTCTTTTCAAAACAGGCTGTCTTTTAAGTTTCTGCACTTTGAAATAGCACTACATTTTTCACTCCCTGACCTACATTTGGGTGTTTGTTGTCATATTTAACACCTCACTATTTATCCCTTTAATTTTTATTGTAGCTATACTTGACTGTAGACATTCTTTTTGTCTGTTAAACTTTCATTCTAACAAGTGATTTGATCTTCAGCCTTTGTACATGTTTGCCTTTACTAGTGGGATTTTGTCTTTCATATAGTTTCTTACTACTTGTTATGCCTTTTTCTTTCCTTCTTAGAGAAGATTCTACTTTGTTCCTTGTAGAGTAGTATTAGAAGTGATAAATTGTTTCATTCTTTACTTGTCTGAAAAGTTCCTTATCTCTTCTTTGATGCTAAATTGTAATCTCTATGGGTAGTATGCCCAAGTTTGCAGGTGTTTCTCACTCAGCACATTAAATATATCAGACTTTTCCCATATGACATATAATATTTCTGCAAAAAAAAAAAAAGAGAGGGGAATAATTTGATAGACTTATAAGGCACCTTTTTGTATAATACCATTTTACTTTGGTTCCTTTACAACTCATATGTTTAATATTGTTGTTTTAATTGATGTATCTTGGTGTGGGTCTTGTTGCTGTCATTTTGGGGGAACTCTTTTATCTTCTGGTATCTGAATCTTATTTTTCATTCAGGTTTGAGAAGGCTTTCAGCCATAATTTTATCAAAATAAATTTTCACCAACTTCTCCTTCTGTCTTTTCCTTCCTGGACACTCTAATTATGCCAGTGTTGGTGTTTTTAATGTAGTCAAATATCCCTCAAACTATTCTCATTTTTAATCTTTCTTTTTATTTTCTGACTGAGTCATTTCCATTATTATATATTTCAGATAGCTTGTGCAGTCTTCTGTATCACTTAGCATATTATTAACTACTTCTATTTATTTTTCATTTAATTTATTGTACTGTTCAGTTCTAATTAGTTTTTATTTTATAGTGCCCTGTTTAAATTATCATTGTGTTCATCAGTCTTTTTTTTCACAGAATTAAATATTTTATGGTCTTCCACTTATTAACAAATTCACAGAAGGAATACTGGAAATAAAACTTATTTTGGAAGACTCCTTGAATCATTTTAGCTTGAGAAAATGAAGTTTTATATCATCTTTATAATACATTGAATTCCAAATCTGGTAAACTGTGTCTTTTCTCTAGCTGGTTTTTAAGGCATGATCTCTTGCTGTTTCAGTTGGGACAAATTCCTCTGTCTTTTCATTTTGCATGCCTTTGTTTATACATCTGAAATTATGTGCCGTGGTTAACTGTTGTGGTCTTCAAGTGGTGTCTTTCTGTGGGGGCAGTCATATACAATTGATGTGTGCCCAGTGGCTTTACTGGAAGAGTTAGATTTGATGTTATCACAATTCATGCCTGTCTCTAGGGTGTACTGGTTGCAGTCATCTTGCTAAGAATGATGGACGGTTTAGGACTTGAATTAGGTATGAGACAGAGCTTCCTGTTTGCTTAGTAGCCATTGCTGGTTTGATGGGAAGCAGGCAAGCCCCAAGGTGCTAGGGCTGAAGCCTTGAGGGTCAGGTCTGAGTTGACCTTGTTCCCCCTAACTGTGTGCTCCCCCACTCATGCACCAGCTCAGTCAACCCAGAGGGGAGCACTCCTGGAGCAAGAAGTGCTAGTATGTAACATTCTAGATTGGGTGGGGCAAGGACCCTGTTGGCCTGGGCAGAGCTTGGGATGCAGGCTGCCTCTGATGTGCTGTCTGTATAACCACCATCAATGGCTGACTCTCTCCTGCTGAGCAGCATCTTTGGGTCTCAAGCTCTTTTGTGCCTACAGTAAAGCTGTTGTACTTGCCATGATATAGGGCTGTAAAATAAGACAACTGAGATGTGTATGGACTTCTGGCATGGATAGGGGTGTGGGCTGTGGCATCCAGCTGTAGTCAGTGATTGGAGTTGCTACTGATATGAAGCCCATGTAAGCACCAATAATAGGTGTCATGGCCCTGCTTAGACATTGTTTCATATCTGAGTCTCTGCTGTGACTCACAGCTAAGTTCCCAAGCATCTGCTCAGGCTGTGGCACACATGCAGGTACTCATACACACACACATACATGAACATATATTATATATATATGTTTCCCAGGTGGTTCTAGTGGTAAAGAACCTGCCTCGCAATGCAGGTGACGTAAGAGATGTTGGTTTGATCCCTGGGTTGGAAAATCCTCTGGAGAAGGAAATGGCAACTCACTCCAGTGTTCTTGGCTGGAGAATCCCATGGGTGGAGGAGCCTGGCAGGCTACAGTGCATGGGGTTGCACATATTTGTACATGAATGAAGAGTATTAGCATGGCTTCCCTGGTGAATCAGATGTTAAAAAAAATCTGCCTGCAGTGCAGGGGACATAGATTTGATCTTTCAGTGGGAAGACACCACGGGGAGGGGAATGGCAACCCACTCCAATATTCTTGCCTGGAAAATTCCATGAACAGAGAAGCCTGGTGGGCTACTGTCCATGGGGTTACAAAAATTTGGACAAGATGAGCACAGCCCAAACACACACATAATATGCTCTGATAGCTTATGGTGCATGTAAACTTATAAATATCTCTCTCATAATTACAAACATTTAGCAAAGAGGGACTAAAGGATAACTCTTGATTTTGGATATAACTGGGGAATTTATAATTGGCTTGGAAAAACTGTCATGGATCCAGGGAGTATAATTCCCATGTTTTTATACTAAAGGGGAAAAATTATCCCCTTTTTTGAAAAGGAGAATAGCACTTTTTAGAGATACCAGTGGTTGTGTCCCTGCCACAAATCAAAGCTCTGAAGACCCTAAGGACCTAGTCAAAACAAATCCCTAGTGTTACAGTTTAAGGAAAATTTTCTGCTCAGGGGTGTGATGCTGTGCTGGGAAACTTTGAAAGCAAGAGAATTAAAAGGAAAGGAGTAATAAAAAATGAATTCACCTAACTTATAATGCATGTCTTAGGAATAAAGAATCAATAGGAAAACAAAAACAAAAACAAAAACGAAAACATTTTTTCCTGAAAAGTCTCCTCGTGGGAAATCATGTAGTTAGAGGTTGGAGTAACCTGAGAAATCATGTCTAATGAGCTGACACAGAAAGCTATAAATATCTCCTCTGCTGCAGTCCCTCAGCCTGTGCCTCATTAGTTGGTGAGGACCTGGTTCTGAGAGGGTAACAGGCAGGAAGGCCAGGGGTCTCCAAAGGAAGAAATAGCTTGCAAGTTTCAGACATTTTATCTCCCTTAAGCGGCAGGAGGAAACAAACTAGCGATATTTTTTCCTTCTCTATACAAATTTAAAAGGAGGTTTCTCTTAAAATTCTATGTTGTCATGACACCTGGTTTCACGTAAAGTTAACCAAAGCCTTTTTCTTATAGAAATATTTATCTTAAGCTATGCTAATGTACTATGCATTTACCCCAAACTCTGTCTTCAAATTGGTTCCACCTTTTGGGCTCAGAATCTACTTGATAAACCAGTATGTTATACTCCGATATTGTTCCTCTAATCTATGTAAGTGAAACTATTTGTATGGTGATCTGCCCTTCTTCAAGCTTCAAGTTAATCATTTTATGGCCCAAGATAAACCATTTGGAGCCAAGATTATCCCAAAATACATCTTACGGATGAGGGGCCTGGTGCCATTCTAAGTTTTGAGACATTCTTTTCTTTCATTAACAGACTGATGGTGACTATATAATATCCAGCTAAAGACTAGCAGGGGGGTGCTCTTTCTGCCCCCTTCTGATGCCCATGTCAGAAGCTTTCTCTATCTCCTTTATACTTTAATAAAACTTGGTTATACAAAAGCTCAGAGCAATCAAGCCTCGTCTCTGGCCCTGGATTGAATTCTCCTCTTCCGGGGGCCAAGAATCCTGGAGTCGTAATTCAACAACTTTTCAGTTCCTGCTTTTGAAGTTCTACATCTGTCTGGGAATCAATGCTTGATTTAAGCACTTTTCTTATTTGGGGACCTAAATATAAAAGCTTACACAAACCACTGGACCAACCTCAGAGGACAGAAACCTAAAGGAAAAACGATTCCAACCTTGAAGCCTGGGAAAAGAAGACCTCAAACACAATAAGTTAAGGAAAAATAATGAAAAAGCAGAAAAATACTACACAAATGAAGGAACAAACTAGAAACATAGAAGTCCAAATAAATTAAGAGGAAATAGGCAGAATACTTGGAAAAGGATTCAGAACAATGATTGTAAAGATCATCAAAAATCTTGAAAGCAAAATGGAGAAAATGCAAGAATCAGTTAACAAATACCTAGAAGAACTAAAAAATAAATATGCAGACGCAAACAACACAATTACTGAAATTAAAAATACTCTGGAAGGAAACAATACCAGAATATCTGAAGCAGAAGATTGAATCAGTGAGTTGGAGGATGGTGGAAATGGTGGAAATAAATTCTGAAGAACAGAATAAAGTAAAAAGAATGAAAGGAACTGAGGATAGTCTCAAAGACCTCTGGGACAATATCAAATGCACCAACATTTGAATTTGAATAGGGGTCCCAGATATTTTTTGAAGAGTTTATAGTTGAAAATTTGGAAAGGAAATAGTACCAATAGTACTAACATGGAAAAAGAAATAGTCAATTAAGTCCAAGAAGAACAGAGTCCCAAATAGGAGAAACCCATGGAGAAATACACCAAGACACATACTAATCAAACTGCAAAGACGAAACACAAAGAAAGAATATCAAAGACAGCAAAGGAGAAGCAACAAGTAACATACAAGGGAAACCCCAAAGGCTTAACAGTTGATCTTTCAGCAGAAACTCTGTAGGCCAGAAGGGAATGGCAGGATATATTTAAAGTATTCAAAGGGAAAAATTTACAACCAAGATTACCATACCCAGCAAGGATCTCATTCAAATTTGATGGAGAAATAAAAAGAATTTCAGACAAGCAAAAGTTAAGAGAATTCGGTGCCATCAAACCAGCTTTACAACAAATGTTAAATGGACTTACATAGTCAAGAAATATAAGAGAAGAAAAAAGATATACAAAGTCAACCCCCGAACAATTAAGAAAATGGCAATAGGAACATATATATTAATAATTACTTTAAATGTAAATGTATTAAATGCTCCAACCAAAAGATACAGATTGGATGAATGGATAAAAAAAAAACAAGACCCATATACATGCTGTGCACAAGAAACCCACTTTAGATCTCAAGACACATATAGACTGAAAGTGAGAGGATGGAAAAAATATATTTCATGCAAATCAGAAGCAAAACAAAGCTGGAGTAGCAATCCTCATGTCAGACATAATAGACCTTAAAATAAAGAAAATTACAAGAGATAAGGAAGAACACTACATAATGATCAAGGGATCAATCTAAGAGGAAGACATAACAAGTGTAAATATCTATACACCCAACATATGAGCACCTCGATGCATAAGACAAACACTAACAGACATAAAAGGAGATATTGACAGTAACACAAAAATAGTAGGAGACTTTAACACCCCACTCACAACAATGGACAGATCATCAAAACAGAATATTAATAAGGAAACACAAGTCTTAATGATGCATTAGATGGATCTCACTGATATCTTCAGGACATTCCATCCAAATGCAGAATACACCTTCTTCTAAAGTGCACATGAAATATTCTCCAGCATAGACCACATCTTGAGTCCAAATCAAACCTTGGTAAACTTAAGAAATTTGAAATAATATCAAGCATCTTCTTTGACCACAACACTATGAGACTAGATATCAACTACCAGAAAAAAAAAAAAAAACTGTAAGAAACACAAATACATGAGATTAAACAACACGTTTCTAAATAGACAATAGGCTATTGAAGAAATCCAAAGTGAAATCAAAAAATTTCTAGAAACAAATGACAATGAAAATATATATAACTCAAAACCTATGGGATGCAGCAAAAGCAGTCCTAAGAGGGAAGTTTATAGCAGTATAATCCCACCTCAAGAAACAAGAAAAACATCAAAAAAACCCCCTAATTTTACACCAAAAACAGCTGGAAAAAGAAGAACAACAACAAAAAAATACCCCAAATTAGAAGAAAGAAAGAAATCATAAAGATCTGAGCAGAAATAAATGAAAAAGAAATGAAAGAAACAATAGTAAACATTAATAAAATTAAAAGTTGGTTCTTTGAGAAGATAAACAAGAATGGCAAACCTTTAGACAGTCTCATCAAGGAAAAAAAAAGGATAAGAATCAAATTTTAAACATGACATGAAAAGATGCTCAACATCACGCATTATCAGAGAAATGCAAATCAAAACCACAATGAGGTACCATTTCAGGCCAGTCAGAATGGCTATGATCCAAAAGTCTGTAGGCAATAAATGCTGGAGAGGGTGTGGAGAAAAGGGAACCCTCTTACACTGTTGGTGGGAATGCAGACTAGTACAGCCGCTATGGAGAACAGTGTGGCGATTCCTTAAAAAACTGGAAATAGAACTGCCATACGACCCAGAAATCCCACTGCTGGGCATACCCACTGAGGAAACCAGATTTGAAAGAGACACGTACCCCAATGTTCCTCTCAGCACTCTTTATAATAGCCAGGACATGGAAGCAACCTAGACGTGCACCAGCAGACAAATGGATTAGAAAGCTGTGGAACATATACACAATGTAGTATTACTCAGCCATTAAAAAGAATACATTTGAATCCATTCTAATGAGGTGGATGAAACTGGAGCCTATTATACAGAGTGAAGTAAGTCAGAAAGAAAAACACCAATACAGTATATTGCATATATATGGAATTTAGAAAGATGGTAACGCTAACCCTATGTGAGAGACAGCAAAAGAGACACAGAGATATAAACAGTCTTTTGGACTCTGTGGGAGAGGGAGAGGGTGGGATGATTTGGGAGAATGGCATTGAAACATGTATAATATCATATAAGAAACGAATAACCAGTCCAGATTCGATGCATGATACTGGATGCTTGGGGCTGGTGCACTGAGATGACTCAGAGGGATGGAACGAGGAGGGAAGAGGGAGGGGGGTTTAGGACGGGGAACACGTGTATACATGTGGCGGATTCATGTTGATGTATGGCAAAACCAGTACAATATTGTAGAGTAATTAGCCTCCAATTAAAATAGGTGAATTTATCTATAAAAAACACAGAAATGTGAAGCAAAAAAGAATCCCTTCTGCTGAAATAAATTAAAATTAAAAAAATAGAAAATGCAAATGTCAACCTTGACAATTAAAGGGTGATAGTGGAAGCTCAGAAGGAACAATGTGGTGGTTTAGTCTCCAAGCTGCTCCAACTCTTGCAACTTCCTGGACTATAGGCTCCTCTGTCCATGGGATTTTCCAGGCCAAAATGCTGGAGTGGGTTGCCATTTCCTTCACCAGGGGATCTGCTTGACCCAGGGATTGAACCTATGTCTCCTGCATTGAGAAGCAGAGTCTTTACTTTCTAAGCCAGCAGGAAAATTTCTTTAGATGGAATAGGAAGCATAAAATATTTCCAGTAAAAGTAGAAAATAAGCATAAGGATTTTATTTATGAACAGGAGGAAACAAATAGGGGAAGTCCTTAAAAAAGACTTCTGCTTTATATGCTTCCCCCTGGAGAAGGAAATGGCAACCCACTCCAATATTCTGGCCTGGAAAATCCCATGAACTGGGGAGCCTGGTAGGTTACAGTCCATGGGGTCGCAAAGAGTCGGATACGACTGAGCTACTTCACTTTATATGCTTCATATAAAACATATCCAACTTCTGTTGTATTTTGTCTATTTCTGATATTGAATTGGTAGTTTATATTACAATTGTTTCTTTTCCTCTTGTGATGTTCAAATTGTAAGATATTCCACTTCATAAGTATATGATTTTTTATGTCCTTGGACAAAATATATTTTTCTCTATTATTTTTCCAGAACATCAAGGAGATGTCACTGGAGTTGGAATGTTGATGAAGCAAGGAAATCTTTATTTATTGCATTGTTTCAGGGGTCACTGAAAATATTAGATATTATTTTCCCTTAATGTCCATATATCAATTTCATTTCTCTCTGTTTTTTTCACTCTCATATTTTTTATTCTTCTCAAAATACCAACCAGATACTGGCTATACCAAAAATGAACCCCACATTAATTGTTCCATGAGAAGTTTATAAACTGGAATTTCATGGTAAAAATTATATATTCTTTTGGAGATTAATTATCTGACCTGATCAGCTGAGCTGTAACCACTCACAGACTAAAGAGAGTGAATCTGGGTGACCAATGTATGATGGTGACACAACACAGAAGAACATGCTGTGTGTGTGTGTGTGTGTGGTGTGTATGTGTGTGTTGTGTGTGTGCTTTTGTCTTGAAAGGGAGAACAGCTCAGCAGACGCACCTGGACCCATATGCTAAATGACTTATATACACAGATCAGAACAACAGATAGAACCAAGAAGTGAATCTGATATAATTCATAGGATGGTTTTATAGCTAAATTGATAACATATGACTGAACTGAACTGAAACTGAAGGAACCTCATGGAAGGAGGAATTCTCTGGGCTGAAAGTTGTAGCAGGAAGGCCACCTTGTTCGTCAGCATCCCTGACACCATCTCTAATCACTCCCCCTCTGCCTTATCCTTCTGCCCCACTGGCTTCCTTCTTTACTGTTGAGAATGTGGAACAAGCATGTTCCTCAGGGCCTTAGCAATGCCAGCTCCCTCTTCCAGGCGCACAATTCTGACATTACACTAGCTCCTTGTCTCTCTTTCTTTAGGAATCTGTTCACACAACAGCTAGTTTGCTGGACTTTCCTGAACACTCTGCCTCCACGTACCTGGAACATGGTTAGCACTAAATATGTATTTCTCAAATAAATGAAGGAATATCACATTAAAACTCTAGAATATATGAACTCTTAACAAATGTGATGAGAATAAGACAAAAATTCCTAGTCAGAAGTGAAATGAAGTATACCTTCAAGGGGCTTCCATGGTGACTCAGTGGATTAGAATCCACCTGCAATGGCAGTAGCCATTCAAGAGACGTGGGATCAATCTCCAGGTTGGAAAGAACTCTTGGAGGAGAGCATGGAAACCCACACCAGAGTTCTTTCTTGGGAAATCCCATAGACAGTGGAGGCTGGAGTGCTGTGGTCCTTGGGGTTGCACAGAGTCGGACACAACCGAAGCGGCTAAACATACACACATATGCTAAAAGAGAACTTAGCTGTAAATAAAATATTAACATCAACTTCTTGAGGGCTAAATAGAAATTGCAGTATTTAAGATATTGAATTATACCATTATGAGTGAAAATTGTAATTATTTTCATTTTTCCTGGTAGTCACCTCCACCCCATGGAACCAAGTAACAATCTAGTTTTCAGGATTTCTTCTTTTGAAACTTTCAAGGGAACCAGAACTACAGCCCCTCATATTTGGACTTTTCCTCACCATGTACCTGATCACTGTGTTTGGAAACCTGCTCATCATCCTGGCTGTCAGCTCAGACTCCNACAATCTAGTTTTCAGGATTTCTTCTTTTGAAACTTTCAAGGGAACCAGAACTACAGCCCCTCATATTTGGACTTTTCCTCACCATGTACCTGATCACTGTGTTTGGAAACCTGCTCATCATCCTGGCTGTCAGCTCAGACTCCCACCTCCACACCCCTGTGAACTTCTTCCTCTCCAGCCTGTCCTTTGTAGACGTCTGTTTCACCTCCACCACCATACCAAAGATGCTGTGGAACATCCAGACATAGAGGAAAGGTATCACGTATGAAGGCTGCATCACACAGATGTATTTTTACATGCTGTTTGCAGGATTAGGTGAAATTCTCCTGAGTGTGATAGTGTATGATTGTGTGTGGCCATCACCATCCCCTGCACTACATGGTCATCATGAGCCCTCACCTCTGTGTATTGCTGGTTCTTACATCCTGGGTGCTGATTGCCTTGTATTCTTTGCTACACAGCTTAAATGTGTTGCAATCGTCCTTCTGTCCAGTTGTACAGTTCCTCCACTTTTTTCTGTGAACTCAGTCAGGTGGTACAACTTGTTAGTTCTGACAACTTTCTCAATAACATAGTGATGCATTTTGCAGCTGTCCTGATGGGTGTTTGTCCTTTTGCTGTTACTCTTCCACCCATCNAGTTGTACAGTTCCTCCACTTTTTTCTGTGAACTCAGTCAGGTGGTACAACTTGTTAGTTCTGACAACTTTCTCAATAACATAGTGATGCATTTTGCAGCTGTCCTGATGGGTGTTTGTCCTTTTGCTGTTACTCTTCCACCCATCTACTCTTACTCTAAAATAGGTTCCTGCACATGTATGATCTCAGCAGCTCAAGGGAAATATAAAGCATTTTCTACCTGTGTGTCCCACCTTTTGGTTTTCTCCCTATTTTATTTTACAGCTTTAGGAATTTATTTTGCTTTTATTTATCTATTTATTTAAATTTTTATTTTAATTGGAGGCTAATTACTTTACAATATTGTATTGGTTCTGCCACAAATCAGCATGAATCCACCACGGGCATACACGTGTTCCCCATCCTGAACCCCCCTCCCACCTCCCTCCCCGTACCATCCCTCTGAGTCATCTCAGTCCACCAGTCCCAAGGATACTGTATAGAACCTGGACTGATGATTCATTTCTTATATGATATTATACTTGTTTCTATGCCAATCTCCCAAATCATCCCACCCTCTCCCTCTCCCACAGAGTCCAAAACTATTCTATAGATCTGTATCTCTTTTGCTGTCTCATGTACAGGGTTATCATTACCATCTCTCTAAATTCCATGTATATGCATTAGTATACTGTATTGGTGTTTTTCTTTCTGGCTTGCTTGACTCTGTATAATAGGCTCCAGTTTCATCCATCTCATTAGAACTGATTCAAGTGTATTCTATTTAATGGCTGAGTAATACTCCATTGTGTATATGTACCATGGATTTCTTATCCATTCATCTGCTGATGGACATCTAGGTTGCTTCCATGTCCTGGCTATTATAAACAGTGCTACGAGGAACATTGGGGTACACTTGTCTCTTTCAATTCTGTTTTCCTCGGTGTGTATGCCCAGCAGTGGGTTTGCTGGGTCATAAGGCAGTTCTATTTCCAGTTTTTTAAGGAATCTCCACACTATTCTCCATAGTGGCTCTACTAGTTTGCATTCCCACCAACAGTGTAAGAGGGTTCCCTTTTCTCCACACCCTCTCCAGCATTTATTGCTTGTAGACTTTTAGATAGCAGCCTTTCTGACTGGTATGAAATGGTACCTTATTGTGGTTTTGAATTGCATTTCTCTGATAATGAGTGATGTTGAGCATCTTTTCATGTGTTTGTTAGTCATCTGTATGTCTTATTCAGAGAAATGTCTATTTAGTTCTTTGGCCCATTTTTTGATTGGGTCATTTANATTCTCCATAGTGGCTGTACTAGTTTGCATTCCCACCAACAGTGTAAGAGGGTTCCCTTTTCTCCACACCCTCTCCAGCATTTATTGCTTGTAGACTTTTAGATAGCAGCCTTTCTGACTGGTATGAAATGGTACCTTATTGTGGTTTTGAATTGCATTTCTCTGATAATGAGTGATGTTGAGCATCTTTTCATGTGTTTGTTAGTCATCTGTATGTCTTATTCAGAGAAATGTCTATTTAGTTCTTTGGCCCATTTTTTGATTGGGTCATTTATTTTTCTGGAATTGAGCTGTAGGAATTGCTTGTATATTTTTGATCTTAATTGTTTGTCAGTTGCTTCATTTGCTATTATTTTCGCCCATTCAGAAGGCTGTCTTTTCACCTTGCTTATAGTTTCCTTTGTTGTGCAGAAGCTTTTAATTTTAATTAGGTCCAATTTGTTTATTTTTGCTTTTATTTCCAATATTCTGGGAGGTGGGTTACAGAGGATCCTGTTGTGATGTATGTCAGAGAGTGTTTTGCCTATGTTCTTTTCTAGGAGTTTTATAGTTTCTGATCTTACGTTTAAATCTAATCCATTTTGAGGGTTTTTTTTTTAGGTGTGTATGGTGTTAGAAAGTGTTCTAGTTTCACTCTTTTACAAGTGGTTGACCAGGTTTTCCAGCACCTAAAGAGATTGTCTTTTCTCCATTGTATATTCTTGCCTCCTTTGTCAAAGTTAAGGTATCCATAGGTGCATGGATTTATCTCTGGGCTTTCTATTTTCTGCCTGACTTCAGGCTCTACTACAAAGCCACAGTCATCAAGACAGTATGGTACTGGCACAAAGACAG
>SJYV01023438.1:211048-227426 GCA_006410875.1 Neotragus pygmaeus | reverse complement strand
CCCAGGGGATCTTCCCAACCCAGAGCCTGTGTCTCTTGGGCTTCCTGCATAAGCAGGCAGATTTTTTACCGCATTCTTCAAAGGTTTTCCAAGGTCAGATGATTGTGTATTTAACATTCCCAACACAACAGCCAATAGCTACAAGCATTATTCTCAGAAACTGGAGAACACAGATCACCAAAGCAGTCTCCTCTCAGAGCAACAGAGGGTAGAACTGGATTCTATGAATGTCCAATGACAAACTCCACAATTCCATAAAATAAAATAGGCAAGAAGATGTTGAATATACTAAGCTTCATGTATACAAACTGACACTGGGCCTGATATAAATGGAAGTAGTCAAATGCAAAGAAAAGATCACTTCATGATAATCAGAAAACATGACTTTCAATTTTGCTTTGGCTATCCCAATTAACTGGAATAATTCCACTTAATTTGAATAACTGGAGTTATCTAGAATGAGATATCTGGATGTGTTCTAGTTTAGTTTGAATTACATTCATATTTCCTCTAGCATCTCTTCCATCCCATCACTCCATCATGGCATTTATTGTTCCTGAGCCTTATGTCTGAGCTTGGAGTCAAATGCACTTAACTGTAAATGAAGAAGCAACCATAAGCAAATTTTTTTTACTCATTCCCACCATGGTTGGGGGCCAGGGAAAAATGTTTATAGGGCCAAGTATATGCTCACAGGCTCTCAGGGACATTTCTGTGGAACACAAGAAAGGGCAAGACTCAGAACTCAGAACCACCTCTAAGACTAGTTTTAATATATCATCATACCACCAAGTTAACCTCAGGAGAAAAGTTAGAAACATTCTCCTTTAGTGCAGAACATTTTCTGAGAGTATCCTCAAGGGAGTTAGACAACTTGACCCCAACTTATGGCATTCTTCCTCTGGAATTCAGGCTAGGAAGTGTATTGGTGGCCATTGACAATGACACATACTTATTCTGGGTGTGGATTTGCCTTTCTTGCCAACAGAGCCTTGGTCAACATTCCTATTTGAGGGCTCTCTGAGTGCAATTCACAGGCAGGACATCCCCCATGACATAATATTCAAGGAATAGACACTTCAGACAAGCAGGATAGGGCTCATGACCATGGGACCTACTGGTAGTATTACATTTCCTCACCAGCCAGAAGCAGCTTGGCGTCACAGAATGCCAGAGCCATCTTCTTAAAACACAGCTAAAAAGCAGTTCAACAGGCAGAACTTTACAGGGCACTTTGCAGAAGAAAGTCCCAACCTTTAAAACAAAGCCTATAAACTGAACCAGACCTCTACATGGTGCTAGCTCCCCAATAGGAAGAATACAGGAGTCTAAGAACAAAGGAGTAGATGCAAAAGTATTCCATGTATCACTCCCAGTGATCTACTAGGGAAGTTTTTCTTCCTTTCCCTGCACATCTTCATCCTACAGGATTGGAAGTCCTGGTCCTCAAGAGGTGGTAGACTCTTGCCAAGATAACAGCAAGGGTTCTACTGAGCTACAAGTTACAGCTTACCAGCAAGGCTCCTCTGGACCCCTATGTCCAGGAACAAATAGCTGAGAAGGGAAATTAACATACTGGCAGGAGTAACTGAATTGATGAGAGAGGACTGCTTATAATGACATGTGCCAGGAAAAATTTGTATGTGCAGAAGTCAGGTCATCCCCTGGGGCATTCTGTCATGTTCCCTCACTTAACTGTAACCATGAGTGTACATGTGCAATAAACCCCAAATAAGAACCTGAATAAGGTTTCAGCCCCCTCAGGAATGAAAGTCTGGATCACTCTACAGGCAAGCCATCCAAGATTCATGATGTTGACAGCTAAGGATGAAGGGAATTCCAAATAGGAGAGAATGAGTTAACAGTTGTGGCTCTGAGCAGAATTTTAGAAACTGAGGCTACAGAGTTTATCCATAGCAAGAAAGGCCTATGGAAACTATGGTGAAACTTCTCCGAAAATCTGAAGTAGATCTGTGCAGCGTAAAAATGCATTGTAATGGCCATAAAACAAATGCATTTCAGATTTGACTGCAAGGAGCATATCTGATTGACAGCCTCAGTCATTGTGCTCTGGAGTTTATGGCATTGCCTAAGCTCTGGTTATGAGCTGCTTCCAGCTATTGGATGAACACAGAGCTAATAAGGCACAGGTCTATTGTAGTGTGATACTGGATTCCTCATGAGCTCTGTTGGCTCACAATGCAGCTTTGCCAAAGTGGTCTTAGAAATGATAGCTTATGGTGAACGATGTCAGATTCATGATCTCTGAAGACGATTTAGCTTCGGGACCAGAGACAGGGCTTGATCACTCAGTGCTCTTGTATGGAAGAAGTTTTGTTACAGTGAAAAGAGACAGAGAAAGCTTCTGACATAGACATCAGGAGGTCAACGGAGAATGCCCCTTGGCATTGGCAAGTTGGTATAAACCCCCGACAAGTCTCCCCTTTTTGGGGCTGCCTTCAGTCATTACAAATCACCATGAAACCACAGAGCATGTCACTCACTCACACAAGGACACTGTAGAGTTAATAAAGTAGAAAACATATACTGAAAAAGCAGAGAGGCTAGAGCTCCGAGTGTTCTTACCATGTCCTGAAGATCCTGGACGAGCCCCCGAGATGATAGCTTTGGTGAATGGTATCAGATTCATGATCTCTGAAGAAGATTTAGCTTCAGGACCAGGGACCAGGCTTGATCACTTAAGATATTTTGTGGAGCAGAATTTTATTAAAGTGAAAAGGGACAGAAAGCTTCTGACATAGACATCAGAAGGGGGATGGAGAGTGCCCCCCCTCCCTAGTCTTAGCAAGGGAATTGCATAGTTATTACAATAAGTCAAAAGAATGTCTCAAGGTTATAGAGATCTTACCAGACCCACTCCCACAGTTTACATTTTACCATATCAGGATTAGTCAGAAGGTTTTCAAGGAGAAACTGTCCTCAAGCAGGATACATTGTTTTTATATAATCCTTAGGAATAAATGTAGAAAAGAAAGAAAAAAAGTTTATCCTTTCCTCCTTCTTGAGAATTCCAGACCCCTATCTCCTCCTTGTGAGCCCCAGACCCGTTTCTCCTTCAGGGACCCCAGACTTATCAACCTGGCTAAGAATTGACTCTCTCATTAATACACTTAAGTCTACGACTTTTCTCTTCTTTCCTCCTTCCCTCTCATATCACAACTGCATTGTGATTTCATGGTTCCTCCAGCCTCAGGATTCCTTTATCTTACTTCATGAGCATTTAGTTGTGTCTACTTCTGACACTAATTTAATGTACCCTCAGAGTGCAAATTCTAATGCAAGTATGGTAACTCCAACTGAAAAATCAACTTGTCACAGGTCAGTCCTGTGGGGAAAGCTAATACCTCTGACTATACACCTGATGGAGAAAATGTTTATATATTGAAGTATAGGGAAGTTTTTTTGGCCTGTACATGGTTCAGCTTGAATACGGTGTGAACTCAAACCACCTCATTCATGACCTATGAAACACAGCACATGGCCTTTAACCATTAAGGGAAAGAATGTCCATTTCAAAGCAAAGAATGACTCCCTTCCTGCAGTTTTCATATTAACTCTCCTTCAAAGGTAAGGTTTCCTTCCCAGACACCAAGGCTCTGTTGTCTCACTGTATACATACTATCTCTTTTGAAACTTTGAATATTTGCATGTCACATTTATACCTTATCAGATCAGAAAAAGGAACATGAAACTATGTGGAAATGCACACAAACTGAGCAGTTTCTTGCATGGAGATAAGAGGCTATCTCCTAGGCTACAGTCCTCAGTTTGGCTCAAGAAACTCTTTCCTGTTTTAGGTTGTTTATTACATCCATCAATAAGCTCCTGATGAGATTCTTCTCAAAGACTGCTCTCAGACCTTGGAAAATGAAAGCTGTGTAACTGTCACGATCCTCAAAACATAGATTACCAATGCTTTTTTTCCTTTCCCTGAAACAGAAAACATGAGGGATGTTCTAGTACAGATAAATCTGAAGGATTTTGTTTTCACAAGTGTCCTCAATGTCTTCAAACATTCAAGTTCAATATATAACTGAAGCAGAGCAGCTACCTTGACCTTAACAGGCATTTTCACCATTCACTTGGTGACTCAGCTGATAAAGACTCTGCCTGCAATGTGGAAGACCTGGGATCAACACCTGGGTTGGGAAGATCCCCTGGGGAAGGAACTGCTACCATTCCAGTATTTTGGCTGGAGAATTTCATGGAGTCACAAAGAGTCAGACACCACTGAGTGACTTTCAGTATTCACAATGCCTTATAACAGGGGTCCCTAACCTCTGGGACCTAATGCCTCATAATCTGAGGTGAAGCTGATATAATAAAGTGCACAATAGATGTAATGCTCTTGAATCATCCCAAAACCATCCCCCAGCCTGTCCGTAGAAAAATTGTCTTCCAGGAAACTGGTCAATGGTGCCCAAAAGTTGGAGATCACTGCCCCTTATTAGAAGGGAGGCAGTTACAAGAATAGCTTGAGACTGCTCTAGACTAGCAGATTTGAGGAAACTGAGCTGAGACAATGTCAGTTTTCCCCATAACAGCTTATTTTTAAGTGTCTGGTTACTACCACTTTGTTTTCATTCGTAAGTTGCTCCTCCCTCTCACTCCCATCTGTTGTACACAGAACATATGGGAAGAGAGTATAAAGGATATATTAGTAACTGCTTGGCCCTTGTCAGGACAAGACTTCCGAACTGCTCTGGGTTTTTAGATGAAGCAGACTAAAATACTGCTGAAGGTACCTCAGCAAGTTGTGTGGATGACCAATGTGAGTTGTTTGGACTTTCTTCTGACATGGAAGCCTCTTTCTCCATCTGTTCCCAGAGGTTTGCTCTGTCTTCATCTCTACTGAGCCTACTCTGAAAGTGCCTGTTACTTATTTAATAGCTATACCTAAAGGAACACTCAGCCCAACATCCGAAACTTTGATATTAGAACATTTATAACTCATAGAATGATCTTCATCCATTTTGGTTCACAACCACAAGTATTAGTGCTCCCAGCCTTCTTTTTTTTTTTAATTAATTTATTTATTTTTAAATTTAACTTTACAATACTCTATTGGGTTTGCCATACATCGACATGAATCCACCACAGGTGCACACAAGCTCCCAATCCCGAATCCCCCTCCCACCTCCCACCCCACAACATCTCTCTGGATCATCCCCATACACCAGCCCCAAGCATCCTGCATCCTGTATCAAACATGCTCCCAGCCTTCTTATACTCTTAAGGGCTGACAAGTTACACAAGGACATTTCTGCCCACAAGTCTGCTTTCTTTTAGTAGGTTTTTTTCTTTTGTTTTGTGGGGAAAGGGAAGATTTACTGTCTGTCTGTGGTGCTTCAGACCCTTCATCCTAGCTTGACAGCTGCAGTTTTAGAATTCTCAGCCTCTATAATTGCATAAACCACGTTCCTTGTAATAGCTTTCATATGCTTACTTTATTGAACCTGTTCCCTGGGAAACTGAGTAATCCATACTACGGTAACTATAATAATTTAAATTGCATGCCCACACAGAGCCCTTTCTATTTTCCATCTGTTCTTGGACTTCTCTCAATCCAGATAAGTCCCTATGACCCCAAATACCCTATTCTGGTCTTTTAGGATGAGCAACTTTTGATTCCCCTTTTTCCTCTCTTGACTGAGGACCAGTTTGGTGGAGAGGAAATTAGGAGGAGGACTCCCAATTTTCTGAGACTCAAGTTTAGTTGTTTGTTTTCATTAAAAGTGTAAGAATTTTAAGTTTTTACCTTTAACACATTGTATGTTAACTGGATTTGTTCTTGTGGTTTCTAGACCTCTCTTCCTTTGACCTTGCAAGTTCAGACTTAAGGAAGTCACCCGTTGACTTCAAGCACCAGTCAAAGGAAGGAGTCTATTATTCCTGGTCAGGTTTTTCATTCAACACAGGTTTCCCAATGAGGACACTGAGTTCAACTTGAGATTTCAATGAGGACATTGAGATCAACTTAAGCCCAACAAGATTACCCAGCTGTTGAGACAGATGTCTATATGGTAGAAAGTTCTTTTCCTTTTTAAAAAAAAAATTCATAACATTTTACTTTGTATTGAGGTGTAACCAATTAACAAACAATGTCATGATATTTTCAGGTCAACAGCAAAGGGATTCAGTCATACATATACATGTATCCCTTCTCCCCCAGACTCCTTCCCATCCAGACTGGTACATAACAGTAAGCAGAGTTCCAGGTGCTATATAGTAGGTCCTTATTGGTTATCCATTTTAAATACAACAGTGTGCATATGCTCATCCCAAACTGCCTAACTACCCCTTCCCCATATACTTTCCCCTGGAAACCATTAGCTCTTTCTTGAAATCTATGAGTCTGTTTGTTTTTTAAGTTCATTTGTATCATATTTCTTTTTAGATTTCACGTATAAGGGATGTCATGTAATATTTCTCCTTCTCAGACTGATATTTCTGAGTTTCCACATATATAGTGAGGCAGTGATTTCAGAAATAGCTCATTTCGTGAACTTCATTGAAAAGAATTGGAATCCCTTATTGCTGAATGAGGACTCATGATCAGGTGTGAAGGCTGAGCAGAATGACAATTGCATATATAACTAGATTGCTTAACCATGTCATTCCCCAAATGCAGTCCATCCTATGAGTCTGTCAACCAAATTCTGTGAGCTGGTTCAATTTTCCTGCTAACTGGCAGAGTAACTACCACATTGTCAGTGTTAATTTGGCATTGCTTCCTGGGGTAGAAGGATTCTTGGACATATAGGCTTTTTCTAACCTCCACTGTATCAAGAAACTCCAGACTCAAAACTAAAACCTTCCTTGCAGACCAGCTCAGACTCAGTGCTGCCCAATCTCTCACCTGGAACATGGTTATTTTCATCCTTGACTTGCAACCCACTCTATTCAGGTGATCCTCTACTCTTTCCATAAGTGTTCTGTGGCTCAACACATTGAAGTATGTTCTGCTACTAGAATGTTTTAGCTATTGTTCATACAAAGGTGAACATGTTCAATATAGCTAACAGTCTAGCAGGAGAAAGGACCACAAAGACATCCATTCAAGCATGATTCCACTAAGATGAAGTTGAGCTGATAGTTAAGCAATAAAGGACATAACTGCACCTAAAGAACATAACTGCGCCTATAGAGAAGTCAAAAAAACTGGAAATGTAAAGATATTGAGAGAGAGAGAGAGGAGTTTGGTATTATCCAGGAAAGAAAGGTGGCGTAGATATCTGTAGGAGTTAAGAACGGTGGTTTCTAAGCTCTAATTACATTCCTTTCTCCTATGGGTATTAAATAAGGCCTTGGAGCTAAGTAAATATTTTAGTACCAGACATATATTTAACACGTCTAAGCTCTTTAGATTAGTTTGCTTCCTTAGTTTTCTTAACTGCCTTACAACATAAGTACTATTACCCTCGTTTAGGGGCTTCCCAAGTGGTGTGAATGGTAAAGATTGCCCCTGCTGATGCAAGAGATGCAGATTCGATCCCTGGGTGGGGAAGATCTCCTGGAGAAAGAAATACCAACCCACTCAAGTATTCTTGCCTGGAAAATCCCATGGCCAGAGGAACCTGGTGAGCTCATGTCCATGGGGTCACAAAGAGTCAAACAACTGAGCCCTCACATACGCACCCTCATTTTACAGGCAAGAAAATACTGAGGAATACAGAGGTTAAGTATGGATAGATTCAGAGGACACACAGGTGGTAAGTGGTAGAGCCATGTGTTAAACAGTCTAACAGAATCTGTGCTTTCAGTACTGTTTATTTCATCACCACAGAAATTGAAATATTGGTTTGGTTGATTAAACTGAATTGGAATATAGGACCAAGATTTAAAACCATCATTACATGCTCCCTTCTTAATCCAAAATAATATTCTGATAGACTGAGTAGACACTCGCTGCAACCAGCACAGCAGGTAGGGATCAAAAGTGGTCAACACACAGTTTGGGAAGAAGGGGAAGAAGAAACTAAAGACAGAATTAAAGTTTTAAAGATGGGACTGGGGGACTCAAGACCTCTTGGACNAACTCGGTTGGAACTTCCCTGGCAGTCCAATGGTTAGGACTCTGGGCTTCCTCTGCAGAGGACATGGGTTCGATCCCTGTTCGAGGAACTGAGATCCCACAATGTGGCCAAATAAATAAATGAGTTCTGTTTTCTTCTCGTATTCTGTGCAGTCACAAACTTACTGTGTTTCTTGGACTCAATTAGCATCGATAAACTAATGACTCCAAATTCTTCAAGGCCTGTATGTCCCATAACAATGATTTCATTCAGCTTGTCAAAGGGTGCTCTTTGGAACACAGAAACTTCAGCATTTCTGTGAATGTAATCTGCTGGGTGATACTGTTGATGAAAATGATGACAGAGAAGAGACCCTATGATACAGTAATCTCCTAGCCACAGCATTTGGGAACTCTCACGTGTTTTTATAATTGTACTTAGGTAGGGTAAATTGGAAAAATGAGGATCCTGTCATCCTTCATATATCTTTATATCTCTTTCTCTTTATTTATCTATCTATTTATTTATATTTCACTTATGCAGGAATAGGTCCTCCCTGGTGACTCAGCAGTAAAGAATCCTCCTGCCAATGCAGGAGAATTGTGTTCAGTCCCTGGGTCGGGAAGATCCCTTGGAGAAGAAAATGGCAACCCACTCCAATATTCTTGCCTGGGAAATCCCATGGATGGAGGAAACTGGTGGACTACAGTCCATGGGGTCACAAAGAGTCGGACACGACTTGGTGACTAAGCAGCAACAGTATGTCAGAATAGATAAGTGCACAGAGTTCCTCCTTTCCATACAGATAGGTTTTCTTCTTTTGCAAGCCCAAAACAGATTTGAAAATGACTTTCTCTTCTCTTCTCTGCTGATGGAAATAATGTATTAGATTTGGCTTAATGTGAGCATTTTAAAAGCGGTGCAGATTGGCATAGGCTTAGCAAGCAAAGCTGGGGGTGTCCTTTAATATGAACTCTCTGAACACAATAATGGTTTTGGAATTCACCTGGTCTTTGACTTTGGTTTACAAAATAAACCAGTCCCCGCTTCTGACACGCTTTCTCGGAATCCAGCTTTCCCCTGTGCACTGGAATTTAGAACTTGCACTTTGCAGGCTTTCTCTCGACCTGTTGCCTTACCTTCAACATTTGTTTTCCCATTAAGACTTTTCCCTTTGAACAGTTCCTGTGGTTTTAGTCAAAAATGATTTTTCAACCCTGCGGTTCTGATAACAACTTCCTTCAAAAATTACACTAATAATATGAAACTGGTCCATAATCCATATGGCGTCTGGAAATAGTTATTTTTAAATGACTTTATGCTGAAGTGTAGTCATATTTTTGTAGAAATGCGGTGATCTGTTTTTAATTTGCAGCAGTTTGAAGCCATATTGATACGGGGTTTTTTTTCTGCTGATATTTCAAATTTCTCTTTATGGCAAACACAGAATGGCGATTCACCTCTTGGCTTCTCTTGCTGTCCAGTGGCAGGAGCTTTATTTACCCAACGGGGATGTCTAGAGATTAAAAACTCGCTGAGTCCATGTAAAACTTGGATGGAGTGTGGTGGAAAGTTCTAGATTATTGTGGTTTAGTGCTCAAGCTTGGGGGTCCGATGGCTAGTGAAAAGTCTGCCTTCCCCTACCAGCTGGGTGGCCCTGGGCAAGTGGCTAAACTTTTTCTGAGGCTCGGCTTTCTCATCTACAAAATATTAATGGTATTCTTCCCACCCAAGAGTGCTATTAGGAGAAGTAAATGAGATTAAGCAGCTTGGCACCCTGCCTAGCACGTGGTGATAAGTGCTTCATCCGTATAAAAAGAACTTCTGCTGGCCTTGGTACTCATCGTAACAGTGGTAGGAATCATAATGCCGTCCATGACATTTCTCTAGAAAGGTTCTAAATATGCCTAAGGGCTCTCCCGATGCTGATTTCTCCCCGCTGCAGCCTAAACTCTGTGGGAGGAAATAGACCCTAAGTAAATGCACTGAGAATCTAGCAGCAGGTCAAGTGTTAGGAAGGAAAGTAAAGGTGAGGGATGGCGTGGGGAAGGGGTGGGGCAGGNAGGAATATCCCATGGAGAAGGACATAGCAACCCATTCCAGTATTCTTGCCTGGAGAATCGCATGGATTCTGGTGGGCTAGAGTCCATGGGGTTGCAAAGAGTCAGACATGAGTGAAGCGACCGAGCATGCCCCTTAAGAACTGACATCTGTTCACTTAGTATGTTTTTCATGCTTTGCATAAAGAAGTACAGCATTGTGGAGCTGGGAGGAATTTTACCTGAGTTCCTAAAGCATCACTACATTACAGGTGAAGACGACTGAGGCTCTGGGGGTGAAGGACCTCTCCCGAGGTCTCCTGGCACCTCTGCTACTCCTGTGGGGGTATCCCTTCCAAGCATCCCCCTCCAGAAGCTAGCTGGGTGCAGACATCTCCCTAGCAGCACCACATTTTTATTTCAGACAAAGGTGTTACAGTGTTCCATTTTTGCCTAACGGTCCTTTCTTTTAGAGAGTTGTCCTCTTAAAAAGAAGTAACATTTATTTATTTTAAAATATGTATTTATTTATTCCGCTGTGCTAAGTCTTTTAGTTTCAGCATGTGGGATCTAGTTCCCCAGCCAGGGATCAGACGCGGGCCCCCTGCACTGGGAGTGTAGAGTCTTAGCCACTGGACCACCAGGGTAATCCCTAGAAAGTTTTTGAGAAAGTGATTTCAGGCACTCTGGGTCTTCACCGCGCATACCTCATGGGGGCAGGTAGAAAAACACTGAATGGACTCTGTGCAGCCTGTTCCTGGGGGACAACCACTGGCTCTTCCTTCTCTACCCTCTCCTCCCCACCGCCACCTTTGCCATCACAGTAAGAGCTGTCGTTTACTCACCCGTGTTCTGCAAGACACTCAAATCTTTCCAACCCTCCCCATCACCCTAGTAGGTAGAAATTGCTATTTCCATTTCACAGATGAGGAAATGGAGGCTCCCAAAGTTCAATAACTTTGAGCCCCAAATCGCACACTTCATGAATGGTAGAATTCTATTGATCTGATTCCACAGCTTATAATACATTCTTACAACATATGTTGCCAATGTATCTGGAACACACTGGCACTAGACTTTTATAGGTTTTTGTTTTTTGGCTGTGCGCCTTGGCATGGTGGGATCTCAGTTCCCCAACTGGGGATCCCCCTGTGTTAGAAGTGCAGAGTCTTAACTGCTGGACTGCCAGGGAAGTCCCTGGCATTAGACTCTAAAAAAATATATTTTAAAATATTTTATTTATTTGTTTATTTATTTGACTGTGCTGGGTCTTAGCTGTGGCATGCGGGATGTAGTTCCTCGACCAGGGATCAAACCCAGGCCCCCTGCATTGGGAGTTCAGAGCCTGTGGACCACCAGGGAAATCCCCCCAGCACTAGACTTCTAATTGCTTGAAATGATCTGTATTTTAAACCAAGATCAGCTTCACATTTCAGTTTCATGTTTTCCAAAGGTGTGTCTTAGGGACATAAAACAGAAATGTGAAAATCCATTTGGAAGCTGCCCAGGTGGTTACAATCATTGCCATCCTCAGAATAAAGCTGTTGCTTCGATAATTTTTTTCAAAACAAAAAAGAACCGTCAAAACTACCTAGTACATCGTTTAATTCCATAGATGATGAAAGCAGCATGGAGACCCCAGTGCCTTGGCCACAGTCTTGGAGCCTGGTGAGACCAAGAGCCAGTACCAGAAACAGCCCTGGTCGAGTGGTGAGGAATGGCTTTGCATCTCAGGGCCCTGTGAACACCACAACCTCCCTGCCTTGTGTGGAGGAGCTGGGTGACGAGGCCAGGCCCTTGCCTACCTGCAGAACTCTCCTTCAGATTCTGGCAGCAGGAGTGAGGCCATGGGGTTCTTCATCAGATCGGCCACCAGGAGGTCCTTGGGTGTCATGTAGAAGAAAGGAATCCCTGTACTGTTGTCGGAGGGGCCATCACTGATGGGCAGGCAGGTCCCAAATGGCAGGCCTGGGATCTTACAAACATTAAGGAAAAAAAAAAAGGGGCCTTTTTAATACCGGGCTGTGGACTGACTTGAGCTGGGAGCTAAGTCTGTGTCTCTGACCAGAAAACAGAGCATTGGGGATGCAAAGGCAGCATGACATCACCACGGTTTTGACAGGTCATAAACCCAGGCAGAGTGGTTCCCAGTCTATCCATAGTACAGGCTGATGGCTTCATGATTTCTATAGAGGAGCTTAGCAGTGGCACNCTGACCAGAAAACAGAGCATTGGGGATGCAAAGGCAGCATGACATCACCACGGTTTTGACAGGTCATAAACCCAGGCAGAGTGGTTCCCAGTCTATCCATAGTACAGGCTGATGGCTTCATGATTTCTATAGAGGAGCTTAGCAGTGGCACCTGTGGATGGGGGTTGGTGAGGGAATTATTCTTGAAGCTTCAGAAGAATAGCAAACACATTGTATTGGGATTTCCCTCATGGTCTAGTGGTTAGGACTCCACGCTTCCACATGGGGGCCCAGGTTCAGTCCCTGGTCTGGGAACTAAGATCTCACATGCCATGTGGTGTGGCCCAAAACAAACCAAAAAATTAAGGGACAAGAAACTAATTAAAAACCACTCTACTAAATTGAAAGTTATTTGGGGGAAGAGCAATGAAATTCATGGAGGGGTGGAGGGTTACTAAAGACCTTTCTCACAAGCTGCCCCAGGAATACCACTGCCTTCACCAGCTGCCTCAAATTTTTGGCAACTCTGGGGATAGAATTTAAATCTCATATCTTACCTGGTCTTTGGAATCCAGAAACTTTCTGTTACAGTTTCCTTTTGGGTTATACCACTTCCTCACTTATCACTCATATATTTTATTGTAGTAAGTAATATTTCAGTCATATAATTCAATAACTTAAGGGAATTTGTTTCTTACCCTATTAGCATCAAGGAAGACACAGAAGCATGCAAAAGCAATTTCTGTTCACGATCATTCAGTACAGCAGGTGAAATTCTCAGACATACACACAAATATTTCTCAGCTTTTTCCCAAGCCCTGCTGGGTCCAGCATCATGACCTTTATAGAGTGTGTTTCTCATTGTTACTTAGCTCAGCACTCGGAGGCTGTCTTTGAAGTATCACTTAACAACAGTATGTAGAATTATGATAAGGGATGGCTTTAACCTTTGAAGAAATCCTACAGAATGGTAACATGTCATTACCAGATCCTGTTTTTAGCTGGTCATTCACAAACTTTGCGATGGGGTCGCAAAGAGTTGGATACGACTGAGCGACTGAACTGAACTGATTTACAAACTGGCTGGTCATGCTGGGCACACATGCCAGGTACGTAGTAAATGTTCTCTGAATTTATTGGATTTGGTGTAAATATCAATAGTGGAAAAGAGAACTACTAACAATGCTAAGAAAAGGAATGTTGAAAGTCATAATATCTTTGAATACTTTGGCATTAAACTTTTAATTGCTGGGAGTGATCTATGTTTTAAACCAAGATCAAGTTCATATCCTCTGAAGGTGTGTCTTAGGAGCATAAGATATTGCTGTGAAAAAGTATTTGAAGGCTGTAAGAGACGTTAAGATCATCACCACCATCAGAAAAAAGTTGTCATTTAGATTCTTTTTTTTTTTCCAAAGCATAAAAGGACCTTCAGAACTACCTCGTCCAACACAATTTCATAGATGAGGAAAGCGAAGTGAAGGACCCAATGACTTAGCTACAGTTTCGGAGCTGGTGAGACCTGGATCTGGGCCCAGAACCTTCCCCTGCCCCCCTACCCCATGACCTACAAACGTCATAGTAAAATAAATTTTTTCTGCATTAAATAAATATGGGTTCAAATTACTGCCCTGTAATAAAACCCTTACANCCTTTTCCTCTCACTTTCAATCTTTCACAGCATCAGAGTCTTTTCAAATGTCAGTTCTTCGCATCAGGTGGCCAAAGTATTGGAGTTTCAGCTTCAGCATCAGTCCTTCCAATGAATATTCAGGACTAATTTCATTTAGGATGGACTGGTTGGATCTTCTTACAGTCCAAGGGATTTTTAAGAGTCTTCGCCAACACCACAGTTCAAAAGCATCAATTCTTTGGCGCTCGGCTTTCTTTACGGTCCAACTTTCACATCCACATCACAACTTTCCATACCACTGGAAAAACCATAGCCTTCACTAGATGGATCTTTGTTGGCAAAGTAATGTCTCTGCTTATTAATATGCTGTCTAGTCACTGGAGAAGGCAATAGCACCCCACTGCAGTACTCTTGCCTGGAAAATCCCATGGATGGAGGAGCCTGGTAGGCTGCAGTCCATGGAATCGCTATGAGTCAGACACAATTGAGTGATTTCACTTTCACTTTTCACTTCCATGCATTGGAGAAGCAAATGGCAACCCACTCCAGTGTTCTTGCCTGGTGAATCCCAGGGATGGGGGAGCCTGGTGGGCTGCCGTCTATGGGGTCGCACAGAGTCAGACACAAGAGCAGCAGCAGATTGGTCATAACTTTTCTTCCAAGGAGTAAGCATCTTTTAATTTTATGGCTGCAGTCACCATCTGCAATGATTTTGGAGCCCAAATAAAGAAAGTAAAAATTACTTACCCTACCATATATCAGGACCATATAAACTCATATTAAGATAAAAATATTAAAATGAAAGAATGGACAAATGAATAAGTACATTCACATAAAAATGAGAAACTGATGTTTAAAAGTCAGTGAGGGAAAAAGTAAAAACATGATGCATATTTTTAAAAAATGAAATGAGATTCTCATCTCTCACCATGCACAAAAATAAATTATAGATAGATTAAAACCTTAAGTGTGAAACTCAAGACTTTTTCATTTTTACAAGAAAATGAAGAGATATCTTTTTAATGTGAGGCAGAGACGGATTTCTTAACACACAAAAAAGTGTAAGTATAAAGGAAAGGATTAATGTTAGCCTATAATAAAATCAATAAATTATGTTCTTGAGTGAAAAGGCATGAACATGAGTGAAAAGAGTGAAACAAATGAAGGAAACTAAGAGGTAAACTTCCATTTATAAAACAAGTGAGTCATGGAGATGAAATATACAGTAATATAATCAATAATAATGTATTGATAACATCTTTGTACGATGACAAATGCAAACTAGACTTAATGTGGTAATCAATCTGCAACGTATAGAAATATAAAATCTCTCTGTTATGCATCAGGAACTAACAGAGTGTTTGCTGTAGGTCAATTATTCTTCAACAAACAAACAAATAAACAAACTCACAGAGAGATCAGATTTATGGTTACCAGAGGCAGAGTTTGAGAAGAGGAGCAATAAGATGAAGACAGTCAAATGGCTTAAACTTCCAGTTAGAAGATGAGTAAGTATTAGGGACATAATGCACAATTAGATCTATATAATTAACACTACTGTACAAATTTGGAAAACTCAGCAGTGGCCACAGGTCTGGAAAAGGTCAGTTTTCATTCCAATCCCAAAGAAAGGCAATGCCAAAGAATGCTCAAATTACCGCACAATTGCACTCATCTCACACGCTAGTAAAGCAATGCTCAAAATTCTCCAAGCCAGGCTTCAGCAGTATGTGAACCGTGAACTTCCTGATGTTCAAGCTGGTTTTAGAAAAGTCAGAGGAACCAGAGATCAAATTGTCAACGTCCGCTGGATCATGGAAAAAGCAAGAGAGTTCCAGAAAAACATCTATTTCTGCTTTATTGACTATGCCAAAGCCTTTGACTGTGTGGATCACAATAAACTGTGGAAAATTCTGAAAGAGATGGGAGTATCAGACCACCTGACCTGCCTTTTAAGAAATCTGTATGCAGGCCAGGAAGCAACAGTTAGAACTGGACATGGAACAACAGACTGGCTCCAAATAGGAAAAGGAGTATGTCAAGGCTGTATCTTGTCACCTTGCTTATTTAATTTCTATGCAGAGTACATGATGAGAAACGCTGGCCTGGAGGAAGCACAAGCTGGAGTCAAGACTGCCGTGAGAAATATCAATAAGCTCAGATATGCAGATGACACCACCCTTATGGCAGAAAGTGAAGAGGAACTAAAAAGTCTCTTGATAAAAGTAAAAGAGGAGAGTGAAAAAGTTGGCTTAAAGCTCAACATTTAGAAAACGAAGATCATGGCATCCGGTCCCATCACTTCATGGGAAATAGAAGGGGAAACAGTGGAAACAGTGTCAGACTTTATTTTGGGGGTCTCCAAAATCACTGCAGATGGTGACTGCAGCCATGAAATTCAAAGACGCTTACTCCTTGGAAGGAAAGTTATGACCAACCTAGACAGCATATTCAAAAGCAGAGACATCACTTTGCCGAC
>SJYV01023438.1:193358-210829 GCA_006410875.1 Neotragus pygmaeus | reverse complement strand
GTCTGTCTAGTCAAGGCTATGGTTTTTCCTGTGGTCATGTATGGATGTGAGAGTTGGACTGTGAAGAAGGCTGAGCGCCGAAGAATTGATGCTTTTGAACTGTGGTGTTGGAGAAGACTCTTGAGAGTCCCTTGGACTGCAAGGAGATCCAACCAGTCCATTCTGAAGGAGATCAACCCTGGGATTTCTTTGGAAGGAATGATGCTAAAGCTGAAACTCCAGTACTTTGGCCACCTCATGCGAAGAGTTGACTCACTGGGAAAGACTCTGATGCTGGGAGGGATTGGGGGCAGGAGAAGAAGGGGACGACAGAGGATGAGATGGCTGGATAGCATCATTGACTCAATGGACGCGAGTCTGAGTGAACCCCGGGAGCTGGTGATGGACAGGGACCACCTGGCGTGCTGCGATTCATGGCATCGCAAAGAGTTGGACATGACTGAGTGACTGAACTAAATTGAACTGATGTTATATAGGAACGTTGTTAAGAGAGTGAATCCTAAGAGTTCTCATCATAAGGAAAAAAATATTTTTTCTTCCATTTTACATCTATATGAGATGATGGATGTTCACTAAACCTAGTGTGGTAATCATTTTATGATGTACATAAATCAAACCATTATGCTGGACACCTGAAACTTACACAGTGCCGTATGTCGATTATATCTCAATAACACTAGAGGACAAAACAAAGAAAACTCTGTTCAAACTACACTACTGTAAATAAAATGAAAAGACAAGCCCAAGACTGGGAGAAGATATTTTTTAATGAATACAAAGAATTAGTAACCAGAAGATAAATGGATGGGTGGATGGATGGATGGAAGGGGGAAAAAAAGGAACACCCTTACAAATTAGTAAGAACAGCACAATCAGATAGGAAAAATGCCAATAAAAAATTACTTTTCATAGAAAATGAACTACAAATATGATCGGTGAACATAAAAAAAAAATGTTGAAGATCAAGAGCAATCAAGGAAAAGCAAATTCAATTCACGAGATCGCAAAGTAACATCCATCCTATTGGCAAAGCTGCTTAAAATCTGACAACATCAAATGGTAGCTTGAATGTGCAGAACTATAAATTCTCACACTACTGCTGAGGGTGAAAACTGGATAATAGCTTTGCAGAGCAAATAAGGCAAAATGAGGTACAGTGAAAGCTGTGTGTTCCCTCCAACCAGCCTTTCTAAACTTAGATATATAACCTGGAGCAGCAATCCTCGAACTTCAGTTTCAAAACCTCTTTACACGCCTAAAACTTACTTGTTTATATGAGTGATAATCATGAATATATATTGTATAATAAATTAAAATTGTTTTAAAGTTATTTCACTTAAAAATGAACAGTATGACAACTATATATTATTATAAATAACATATTCTTTTTTGCATTTATTAATTTTAATTTTTTTACTTTACAATACTGTATTGGTTTTGCCATACATTGACATGAATCCATCACAGGTGTACATGAGTTCCCAATCCTGAACCCTCCTCCCATCACCCTCCCCATATCATCTCTCTGGGTCATCCCAGTGAAAAAACATATTCTTATGGAAAATAACTACATCCTCCAAAACAAAAAAAAATTAATAAAAAGAATGGCTATTTTACATTTTTTACAAATCTGGCATAATAGAAGACAGTTGGGTTCTCACATCTACTTTTGCATTCAATCTGCAGCAATAGCATACATTATGTGCCCTCTGAGAAATTCCATTATATACTTATGAGAGAATGAGGGCAAAGAACTTATTATATATAATTATTATTGTTATTTTCAATCCATAGACTCCCTGAAAAGGTCAAGGAAAAGGAGAGGAATGATCCTCCTGGGGTCCCCACACTTTAAAAAACTCGAGTACATTTGCATAATACTCATACATGCACACACACATCATGCTCATCACATCACTGCAATAACAAATAATTAGAAACAAGCAAAATATTTATCGAAGAACAGATAAACTGTCTATTTACATAAGGGTATACTAACAGTTTAAAAGAATTAAACAAGGGCTACATGAATCAATGTAATATCTCAAACACTGTTCTAAAAAACAAGCTGAAGGATGATAATTTACATAAATGAAACTTTTGTAAGTGTACAATTATACAAACTTGGAATATATGCAAAATAGCATTATTCCTAATCTATAAATAGATGCTTTTGTAGTAACAGTACAGAAACAAAAATAGGAAGTAAAGACAAGAAATGCATCATAGTGGTGGTTATCTATGGAGAAGGAAGTTAAGAGAATGGGTCAGAGAGGGACACACAAGGAAGTTCCTGCTGCTAAGTCGCTTCAGTCGTGTCTGACTCTGTGCGACCCCATGGATGGCAGCCTACCAGGTTCCTGCATCCCTGGGATTCTCCAGGCAAGAACACTGGAGTGGGTTGCCATTTCCTTCTCCAATGCATGAAAGTGAAAAGTGAAAGTGAAGTCGCTCAGTCATGTCCTACTCTTAGCAACCCCATGGACTGCAGCCCACCAGGCTCCTCCAGCCATGGGATTTTCCAGGCAAGAGTACTGGAGTGGGGTGCCATTCTTACTGTATCTATAATTATTTTCTTAAAAGAAAAAAAAACCATGAAGGGTTAAAATGTTAGAATCTGTTAGAGACGGGGGATGGTTTATATGAGTATTCATTTTTGTATGTTGGAAACACATAATTTTAAAAAAGAGAAAGAAAGAGAGAACGAGAGAGAAAAAAAATTTCTCCTCTACTTGGTTTTGGAGATAAAAATCTCTCAGTACATAAAAATCTCTCAGTACTCTCAGTCCAACCAGATTAGTCTACACTGCATTTTTTTTTTTACTTTGTTACCTTTGACATATAAAAAGAATATATGTAAGGCATGTAACTTGATATTTTGGCATATGTATACACTGTACAAAAAAAATCACAATGAAGCTAAACAATTTAATTATTGCCTCAATATAGTCACCATTCTGTATGTGTGAAGATTTCAATTGAGACCAATTTTCTCAGCCAATTTCAAGCATCCAGTACAGTACTGGTAACTGTCGCCCTGCTATATACTTAGATTCCCAGAACTCATTCATCTTGCATAACTGAAGCTTTGTACTCTTTCAATGCTAAATGTGCTCCTAAAATATATTTTACAAAATATCCTTTTACAAATGAGTTTTTCTTAAAATTTGAACACTAAAATATCTTTTGAATTCTTTTTAAGGAATTATTAGGAATCAAAGATCCTAATATTGCTTAGTTGGTAAACTGTTGTTAATGACAGTCAAATAAGATATCAAAGACCTGTGAAAAACTCCATGTAAAAACAAAGATCCAAAAGAACTGTCTTTTTCTTTCTAAAAATCTATTAAGATAGTAATTTGTAGTAGAGCAAGTACAGAATGATGGGTTTTCAGAATAAAATCATTTTAAAATAAACTTAGGTAAAAAAGTTTGTCCCACCATAAGCTTTCTTTCATAAATATTATGACATAAGGAAATGGCAACAAGCTGTCAATTTAATGCAACCAATTTTTCCAATTTATATTTCAGGCACACATTCATGTTTTTACTATGAGCATCTGCCTCACTTAAATAAAGTACCTACTATCAATACCCCTACCTACTCTTTCCCAAGTAGTTTTAAAATGACTTATTAAAACTTGAATAAAACCATAAACTGGGAGATTTTACACACACAAATTTATTTATTCTACCAGTTAAACACTGATTGTCAAGGAAGGAGATGGTGTGAAAACAAAGCAAAACTTTATCCCATTGCTTTTTTCTCCCTTATTTTTTTTTAAGTCAGACTATTTACCTTGCATTTCAAATAGAATTAAAGGAGGACTTGAGATTTAAAAGAGCAAGGGTTTTTTTAAAGTTTGAAACACTTAGCTGAAAGATCTAAAAACTTTAGTTTTATACTTTTCATTAATAACTTTTTCTTTAAGTACTATTACTGTACTGACTTGAAAGTAATCTCCAGTGTCTTACATTCTCAATCAACTTTCATTTTTTTAAATTTATTTTTAATTGAAGGATAACTGCTTTACAATGTTGTGATGGTTTCTGCTGTACAAAAATGTGAAGCAGCCATAAGTGTATATATATCCCCTCCCTCTTGAGCCTCCCTTCCACACCCCCATTCTACCCACCTAGGTCATCACAGGGCACCAGGTGAGCTCTCTGTGTTCAAACTTCATTTTTAAAAACTGCCATATTCTGACTTCTAAAACCTGTCTTTCCTTCCTTCCTTCCTTTTCTTATTTTTTAACAAACCCATATCTAAGGCTAGTATATGTCAGACACTGTTAACTCATTTAACCCTCTGAGGTAAGTACTATCATAATTCCCATTTCACAGATGAGGAAACTGAGGCATAGATGGTAAAGTAACTTGCTCAAGGTTCCAAAAGTTATAAATGACAGAATCAAGATTCAAACCCAGAGCTTATGCCAAAGCAAGGGCATATTTTTAAAAAGTTTTCACTGTTTCTGATTTTTCAGCATTACTTTAAAATTTTTAGCACTAATTTTTAGCACTGTTTTCCATAAATTACCAGGCTTAAGAAGTATAAGGCAGAGGAAGGGGGATCTACTGACCATGTTTATCAAATTAGTGGAGGGGAAAAGTGGAAGGAATAATAATTGAGGGAGATGACGGTAACACATTCAGTTTAGGGCAAAATTATTTGAGTTGCTTGAAGAATATGCAAGCAGAGGTGGCTGGTAAGCAAGCAGGTAGACACATTGAATCTTAAGGAGAGGGGAGGTCTGTGCTGGAACTACAGTTAAAACTGGAGGGCTCCAAAGAGCAAGTCAGCCCTAAGGGGTGAGCAGGATTCTTGTAATAAAGGTAAGAAGGCAACGTCTTTCAAGGTGGTTAGGAATGAGGCAAGATGGAGAGAAAAAAGGACAAAGCAGGTTCAGGGCAACAGATGCATTTGAGATGTAACACAGGCCTCACGGAAGCAGAAGGAGAGATCAGAACATCTACTCAATGAGAATATGCAGTTCTCAGCTGCAAGATAAGCCTGTATGCTTGTGTTCTTTGCATTTTGCAGAATGATCAAATATCAGGCCAAAATATAATGCCGCCTTATTTTGTTTAATATAATGAAGTCTAAACCTATGAAACTGAAGACTAGCAAAGGCTTTTACATTTCATGAAAACACTTTAAAATGTTTAAAATATAAAGGATTATCAAGAGGCTATTTTTAATATTCATATGCCCAAGAAGGTTTCGATCACTTCAGAAATATACATTTACAGACATTTACTATTATTAGACATTCAGTATTCAACTTGAGGTTAATTAAAATGTATTTGGCCACCTAATGTGAGCAAAGCGAGATGCACACAGGAAAGTCTAGGAGGGAGCTTATTACTGCATATCCCTGCCTGCCTGGGCCGGGCACATCTGGCAGCCACCGAGCTTTCTTTCTGCCATTTTGACACCTTTCATGTCAACCAGAGAATTTTGTAAGAATCTTTTGGGAGGGTGAAATGAAGCTAACCTTTGAAGAAAAACCGGGATTTGGCAGAAAGCTAAGGAAAGAAGACTGGGTACCCAGGACCAAGAGAATAATTCAGGCAAGAATATCTGAATACATCAATTTTGAACCACACTATATGCCTGTACAGTGTTTTATCTACTACTCAAGGGCTGCTTACAAATGAACAGACTTTCTTTCATGCCTTTTTTCACTTAAAATGTACTCAATAGGTAATACAAGTATATGATAAGCTTTTTGTCAAGTTACAAAAAGGGGGACAGTGAAGAGTCTCCCTTCTAAACAACTGTCCTCTCCAGTTGCTGCTGGAATCTGCTTTCCTGAGATACCCTGTGCATGCGTGCCTGCTAAGTAGCTTCAGTCATGTGCGACTCTTTGTGACCCTATGGACTGTAGCCTGCCAGACCCTTCTGTCCATGGGATTCTCCAGGCAAGAATACTGGAGTGGGTTGCCACGGGCTCCTCCAGGACATCTTCCTGACCCAGGGATCGCACCCATGTCTCTTGCATCTCCTGCATGGGCAAACAGGTTCTTTACCACTATACCCTATGTAACTGCATTTCTTTTAAACTATTTTAAACTTTTTTCTCCTCACGGTGTTGCCTGGTCCTAATCTTTTAAAATATTTTACACTTTAGATTTTCTGCTAATTCAGATAGCATTTCCATGACTTAGTGATTCTTAACTAAACACCTATAACATGGTATGATTCTGTTTGTCACATTCCCAAAATGTGTACCAAGAACCTTAGTACTCTATAATCTAAGTGGAGTTCAAGGTACAGAGGGGAATACAAATTTAAAAGAAAAAGCCTGGATCTTATCTGTCACGTAGTATGATTTTATTTCCTCCTTATATGATAGAATTTTCCTCTTTATTCTGCCTAACTTCGGTTGAGTTAAACAATTAGCTTACCTAATGAACGTCTATTTAAAAAGACAAACACAAACATACTAGGACCCTATAATTCAGGAGCTTAATAGAGGAAGCCAAAGTTTATTACAGCCAGCTTATATATTAATAGAGTATCAGTTTAGTTGAATTGTTAGGATTGTGGTCTCCAAAATGGGGTCATGCACCACAAGGCAGAGTATAAGGCAGTCTTTAAGGGTGTAGGAAAAAACTAGAACTTGTTTTCAATGACTTCTTACTTCTCCCTTTCAAAATTTATATTGTAGAATCCTTTCTCATGGAACTCCCCTGATAGCTCAGTGGTAAAGAATCTGCCTGCAATGCAGAAGACACAGGTTCGATCCCTGGGCTCGGAAGATCCCCTGGAGAAGGAAACGGCAACCTACTCCAGTTATCCTGCCTAGGAAATCCCATGGACAGAGAAGCCTGGTGGGCTAAAGTCCACGGGGCTGCAAAAGAGTCAACAACAACACTTTCTCATATACTGGTACATGCACAATATTTATAAAGACATACTTGGGATGTATATACTCATTATGTACCCTCATTAGCAAAATTGCTCAATGAACATAATAAAAAAAAATTGATAATTAAACAGCTCAGTATACCAGGTGTTCATTTTTAAAAATGAATAGTTTATTGATTTTCGAAAGTACACCAAGTACTGGGGCTTCCCTGATGGTCCAGTGGTTAGGACTTCGTCCTTTCACTGCTGAACATCCAGGTTTGATCCCTGGTTGAAGGACCAAGATCTCACAAGCTGCAGAGCATAGCAAAATAAAATTAAATAAAGCTCATGTAAGAAAAGTATACCAAGTGCTAATCTGGATAGAACAGAGAGAAAAAGCAAATTGTAAAAGGGACAGATCAATGCTGAGCTAGACTAAATTTTTAGAGGGAAAAGTCGGTGGCTTATTTTTTGATACGTGATTCTTTTCAGCCATGTTATTGCTGTAAGAGTTACTAACACTGAAGTGTGTGGTCAAGCAGATGGGCTTCAACTTAAGACTGTCAGGTTCGAATCCCGACTCTACCACTCACTCCGGGGAGGGCTGAATGATCTGTATAATAGTCTTACTCAGGGCCTGGCAGTTAAGTAGCCAAAAATGTTAACAATGATTAAATAAAAAGAATATAATTTAACAGACATTAGCTTTCTATAGCAACTGAAACGAAACAGCTGAGTCATGTTTTAACTAAGAACCTTTTGGAAAGATGCTTTTTGAGTCTAACATTTAAACAAATGGAAGTTTTTCCTTCTTTTTTATCCAATTAAAAAAAATATATTCCCCTCAGTAAAACTCCCATGAACTATTCTATCTTGGAACAGCTAATGTAAATTAAACAGTGTCAGTCCCCAGCCAAACGGATACTGGAATCACTGTATACAGTATATCTTTTTGGCTTCACTTTTATGTGGAACATGTGTTTATATTTTGACCTTTTGTCTTTTTTTTTTAATACAGAACATTTTTAAACAGCAGCAACTGGAATGATTTTTTTTTTTTAGCTTCCAAACATACTAAGCTACACATGGCAAAGCCTATTGCTGAAACATTTATAAATGTTACACCAACTGTGTTTATGTTTCTGATTTTTTTAGATTGTTGTTTTCATGTAAGCCATGACCTGAAAATTTGAGCTCAAATTCTTTCCACAAAATAATTACATAATGGAACAGTCTGAGTCATTTTGAATTTCCGAAACATAAAAACTTGCTCCCATAAAATAAAGATAATAATCAGTATCACAGTGAAGTTTTCGTATGGGATTTTGTAACCATGACCATCTCAATCACAACTAAGTAGTAAGGATAAGGCTGGAAGGACAATAAGAACAGGACCAAGAACACAATGACAACAATTCATCCAACTCAGAAAAGTCACTGCACTCTTTTTTCTTTTCCATTGCCTCTTCTTAAGCAATTGATACAAAAATAAAATCTAATATTAAATTTCACTGCAATGAAAAAATCAAAGAGAAAAAAAATTGGTGACTCTGAAGGCAAAAGTACAAAAGTACTTCTTGTTAGCCTGGTCTTTTAGACCTTATCTATCACCCTGATGGAAGACAGGAAGGATTTATAGTATGTAAGTTAATAGCACACAAAATGTTAAGTGATAATTCTATGAACAAAAAGACCAAAACGGACTAAATCTGGGCAAGGAACGTCTCTGGCTCTCAGCGGCTCCATCTGTTAAATGTTATAGAAAACATAATCTATCTGTGAGACAGTCTGTGACAAAAGGATTGTCTCTTAAGGAGTCTAGAGATAGTGAACTTAAAACAATAATTACTTCTTTTTTCTTAAGAAAAAAAAGGGAGTTGGTTCTCAATAAATATGTCTGCAGTGAATGAATGAGCAGAGGATCCTACCTTTCAACTCATACATGTTCTTTCTCCTCACGGGCTGTTCCAGGTCTCAGCCCCATTACTCTGTGACTCTGAACACTGCTAAGGCAGACCCCAAGGTCAGCCAACTCAAACACCTTCGCTGAATCCCTTACCTCAAATATTCCATCAACCCCTACTTCCACCATAGGCTTTCTCTATTCCTACTACTCTCATTAAGATTTCTCTTTTTAAGGGATCACAAATAAATTCCTCCTTGACAATTTCAAAGATCTTTTTGTTAGTATCCACATGGTTGAAAAAGACCCACAATTTTTTTTTTCTTTTGACACAGCTATGGACATAACTTTGACAGCTAGAAATTTACTGGAATCCAGGGAATGAGATTTGCAACAATGAATAACCATTAAATATTTACTCTGTCCCACCCAGATACAATACATCACTTTATGTACAAACTCAAATGGAAAGCTTACATGCCTTCAAATGGAAAGCTTTCAACAGTCTTAAGTTAAATAATAGCTACAGTTTGATCTTTTAAGACAGGCAGGTAAACATATGAAAGCATTCAATGCTTCAGTTCTTGTTGAGATTCTTTGATTCTATGCCACTGCTTAAGAAAAGATTATCAGTTTCTCAAAGAACCCTTCACAAGTTGCAACAGATTTTACTCCTCTTCCTCCTCTTCTCTCTTTTCCCATCCCTCCTCTCCCTTCTCCCTCCCTTTTCCCAAGTTTAAAGTAATAGATGGATAAAAGTTTGAGAAAGGACACCCAAAGTCCTTTGATTTCCCAATTTCAATCCCTAAAGTAATCCATTTAATGCTACTATTAAAATGAATAATGTTCTTAACTGTTCTTTGAAAAATCTTAATTGCCATCTCTAATGCAAAATATATTTTTTAATCTTCTCCAATGTTGTTTTAAGCCCCTAACTAAAATAATGGCTTTAATATTTTAGCCATTGTCATGAATGATGTAATCCATTTCAGGAGAAGGATTTAAAACTACTATATAAATTTCCAATAGCCAAAGACCAGAAAAGTCTCATTAACTACAAAATCCTAGAGTGCTTGCTTAGCTACAAATTATGAGTTGAAAGGATGTGGGTTTTATTACTATGCAACCTAACTTCACATTAAATCCTAAGAGAAACTGCCCAGCAAGCTCATTTCCTATTTCATCTGTGTAATAAGTGCAAACATTAGATTCATCTCCACCAAACACAATGAAAGCCTCATTGTGAAGAAAATACTTCTGGAAGACCTCTTGTAAATAAGATTATTTGTTTAATAGGTAACTGATGCTTGTTGGGTGCAGTATCCTACTGCTACTGCTAAGTCACTTCAGTCGTGTCTGACTCTATGTGACCCCATAGACGGCAGCCCACCAGGCTCCCCGTCCCTGGGATTCTCCAGGCAAGAACACTGGACTGGGTTGCCATTTCCTTCTCCAATGCATGAAAGTGAAAAGTGAAAGGGAAGTCACTCAGTCGTGTTCGACTCTTCACGACCCCATGGGCTGCAGCCTACAAAGCTCCTCCATCCATGGGATTTTCCTGGCGAGAGTACTGCAGTGGGGTGCCATTGCCTTCTCCGGCAGTATCCTAAGGGCCTTGCAAATATTACTCCACTTATCCTCATTAAAACTTCACGAAGCAAGTACTATTATTATGCCATGTCAACATGCTGAGCACAGCATTTCATACATTAAAAAAAAAAAAAAAAAGACATTGTCTAAGTCGCAAGTTAACCCTCCAAAATCAACTTCCATGAATGCTTTTCAAACTGATTAAATGGATTTAAGCGGCTGATTATATACTAAAAAATATTTTAACTTTCAGTCCATTGCACAAGTACCATTACTAAAGTAAATTTCTTTAACTGTATGCTGATGGCTACATGAAGTAGGAGACTAAGGATTGGCTGCTTTGTCTCCCAGCAGTCTCCAGGAGCCCTCCACAGAGCAAGTTCTTAAAAAAGGGCTCACACACACAAGCCTAAAAAACCAACCAAAGCAACTCTCCTTTAAAGCTCTAATTCCTCTCTACAATTTCCTGCTGTCAATTAGGCCATGGATGTCAAGGTTTTTTTACTTCCAGTATGAACAAGGTTAAGAACTTTTTCACAGCAGATTCTTACCAAGTCAATCTATTACCCTCATTGCTTTGTCATCTCCTTTTTCAGGAAGACCACACACGTCATTCCAGACAGATGAATTTCTGACTTTTATTCTTCAACTTACAATGAAGCTTAGCTTTTCCAATTCTGTATTTAATAGAGATGAAGAACATTTGTTCTTAATCCTCTTAAGAAAAAATTTCAGACACATGCATGCTATTCTCAGCTCTTTCAACCATTCCCTCTCATGCTATGTACCTTTGTTCCCTTAATCTCTTACCATAAGCTCCAACTTTCCAATATTTTGCATAATTTTCAAGATCCCTGGTAAACTCTACACAATCCCCTTAAATTGTAAAAATGTAAAGGTAGATAAAGTTCTCCTAAAAGATTTGACGTAAATCAGAGTTAAGAGGATTAAGTCACAGATTTTACATGCTAAATTTCTATTTATATACCTTTGACATCCAAGCTTATAAGCCATGGTTTTATAGTTTTGCCTTGTAAATTAACCTGAACTTGAGATCTTTACCTTCCATAATTTAGCATATTAGTTCTTCCATATTTTACATTAGTCTATTTTTCTTCCAGTTTGATTCCTCCTCATGGGCCCATGTGTAATTTGTTTCCAACTACTTGTCAGTTTTGGAGATGGAAATGGTAACCCACTCCATCATTTCTGTTGCGATAATTCCATGGACAGAGGAGCCTGGCGGGCTATAGTCCATGGGGTCGCAAAGAGCTGGACATGACTGAGCAGCACTTGTCATTTACTTCATTTTGTAATTTGTTACTTCACTTAAGAAATAATTGAGCAACACAAGATCTCCCAATGATGCCTGTATTAATTGCCACAGATTTCACTCCAAATTGGTACTGATCCAACTCTTTGGCTTATTGCAACCCTCCTTATAATTCCAAGCCTGGGGACATGGCCCTTGCAGAAGAGACAGGTCAAGTTTCATTTGATTTCTGTAGGATGGGGAAGAGAGAGGCAGTCTCAATTATAGCTTTTTTCAGGACTTTAAAGAGTTCCCAGAAAGGGGATCACAATATGCCACTATCACTCTAACAACTAAAGGTTGCCCTTTTAACAACTGACACCAAGCTGGAAGTAAACATCAGAAGTGATAAACTTAGAAAAGAATAGGAGGGGAACAAGAAAGCAATCAGCAGAGGAAGAATCCTTTGGAAAGGGAAGAGAGAAGTAAAGACCACCTTCACCCATCAGACTTTTGGCCAAGGTCCCAAATGCTGGTTCACTTGCTTGATTCAACCACCACACTATGAGTTCAAGGTCACACATGCTTGATCTCTCTGGGGGAGTCAATGGCAACCAGTTTCAGGGTCAACAACTTGCCTTTTTGAACAACCCCTCACAAATACGATCACTTGTCCTAAGGGATTCGTGAGAATAGGTATGAATTAATCAATGCAAATTCATCACCATTACTGAAAAAAAAAAAAAAGGCAGGAACACTTGACCTATTCAGCCAGCTGGACAAATTTCACTAAGGGGGAGACCTCTGATGATCTTAGGTCAGACAGATGTGAGTAAGAAACCAGGCTCTATTCCTCACTAGTCCTGTGTGTGACCTTGGACAAGTTTATTTTTCTAAACCTTAAAGACAAAACATATTAAGGGCCTCAAGCAGAGCTTGACATAAAAGAGATGCTCAAAAGGATGCCAGGCCCACCCCCTTCCAGAGATAAAAGCCAGGACTTAAGAGCACAGGCATGGCCCACCACTCTTACAACCTCTGCAGCCCACCAGCTGTGAAACACTGAACAACTGTCAGTCTCATCTTTCTTATAAAGCTGGGATAATGAATCCAGGCATTTAGACAGTGTCTAGCACACAATCTCAATAAATAGCAGCTATTTTTTTAACTGTTAATAAGAGAAAGTGATATTATAATCATCATTATTATCATTATCTGTTGACCAATCTTTCTCAAAGTAGGATCAGGGAACAGTAGATATCATCTGTTAAAAAAAGATCCCAAGTCCACCCCAACCTATTCAAAAAAGCTCCAAAAGCGTAGTACCAGGTAATAATCATTTCAGAATCAAACTGCCTTGAGAGGTATACTAAAATTTAAGAATGACTTATCCTTTTCATCTTCTGCTATGTTTCAGTAAATTAAGACTTGTCTTCTAGTACTTTCCCCATTCTTTAGTACTTTTCTTATTCTTTACTATGTCATGAGGATTACCCACTACCAGGTGTATTTTTATATTTCAGTACTGTTTTAGACTTAGGCATTAAACTGATATGCTCATTCCCGTTGTTTCCCTCCCTCTCCCCAAGAGTATTATTTTGACTTTTTTCTCCTTTGACCGAGGGTTGACAGACTATGGCCTTGGTCTGTGGCCAGTTTTGTACAGAGGGAATACATGTTTAAAGGACCGTTTAAAAAGAAAAAAAGAGGAATATGCGATGGAGACCGTATGTTGTTCACAAAGCCTGAAATATTTACTCTCTGACTCTTTATAAAAAAGTTTGCCAACCCCTCGGTAGTCAAGAATTCTCTTTAAATTGGGGGTCTCAACACAAATTACTTTTAAAAAATTGAGAAATGATTAAAATAGAAACTACTCTAAATATATATTTTTCACAGCACCTAGAAAAGGGAAGCACCATTGCCAAAGTTTCTGTTATACACAGACACATATGTGTGCACTAGATAATGACCAAACTAGTTGCAGTCATAAAAGTCTTGGAGGGTGTGAAGGGGTAGGAATGGGGAATAAATTGGGCAATTGGTTAACTAGTATATAGTAAAACTGACACTGAGTAATTTTTACAATAAAAGTGCTTTGGAGACTATAAAACCATAGTAAATGATCCCTACTACTCAGAAGGTAATGGCTTATTTCTTCATTGCTAAATGGAAATGAAATCTGTTCTGTGTACAATCTATATTGTTTTAAAGAGAAAACAAAATCATAAATGCAAAGTACCTGAAAACATTACACAAGCAAAATATTTTAGTTATATTAACAATATATTGCACTGAATAAATATAGGCTTTTTACCAAGTCCCTTAGTCTTTGGTTTTCTCCAATCTGGAAAACTAGTCCTATTTGTTTTCTTTGTGAGTGTCCATGTGCATGTGGATGTACTCATGTGTGGATGTGTATCTCAAGCATTAAAGAGGTATTAGATTTCTCTACCCTTTGTGTCATTCATCAGTGGCTTCTCCTGCCCATCTACTTAAACTGTGCACTCTTTCCTTCTCATGCCATTTCTAATAAGAAAAGTATTAGATTAAGTTTTTGTGCAAAATAAAGACTATGATTATCCTACCCCTGGAAACATTACAAAGTCCAAAATCAAAATTTTTAAAGTAACAATCTTCCATTTTATCTTCAGAGAGCATTAATTTCCAGGGCTTTCTGTGACTGCTTCAGATAAACTAAAAATACCTTAATTTTATAACGCATTTCAACAATTTTGCAAAGAAAAGAAACACCTTCCTAGAAAGGTACACAAGGAAATGACACTTTAAAATATGAAATGTACTGTGGACACACAAACCACGAGTAGTGTAAATAAATAAAACCTGGTGTGATGCTAAATGCACGTTTGCCTTGTACCACAAAGAAAAAGCACTTGCACATTTGCACACCCGGGTATTTTAGCTGGGGATGCCACAAAGATGGGATTTAGGCATGCTGTGTAAATGCAGGAGGCTGTTAATGTATAAGCGTGTCTGCGTGTGTCAGGGAAACAGGATTATAAGTGGGAGGGGTGGGACTTGCCAGGAGCGGCTGCTGGAGAAAACCCCCTTTTCTTTCCCATTCATTCTTTCTAGCTTCAATGTCTGGCACAGTCCTTAGAATTACTCACTGCTTTTCATTCTAAAGACAACCAACAAGCTTTCAGAACGTCCTACAGTGTTTTTCCCACCGTTTTTTTTTCTAAGACATCAAATCATCCAAAATTTGTTTTAAATCAAACCATTAGCCCGTTTCCTCATTCCAAAGACCCCACGGGTTGCAGACTAAACAGGATCCTTTGTTGTGTGTCCCAAAAGAATACAACACGCTATCGGTAAACTGGAAAATAATAGATGACTCTCGTTTCCAAGAATGCCAAAGCTATCACCATAAATTCTATTCTGCCCCGTGAGTCCAGTTTCACGCTTTTAGTGAATCTGCCGTCCTAACAAGAGTGAAGCCAATGCGATTGACCACCCCTCCGCCTTTTCGTTTTGGACAGTCCACTAATACACATGAGGGCTGAAAGAGGATGCCAAATGGGCCAGCGTCATTTATGCAACCCCAGTGAAAGTTGTTTCTCAGATGCCCACTCCAATCCTGCCGGCCTCTGCCTCCGAGCCCAGGAAGAGAGGGGGGCGAGTGGGCAGAGAAGCCTCACCTTTCGGCTCCCCTCCTCCGGAGGAGAGAACGTGGGGGAGGGCACGACGAGCGAGCGGAGGAAGAAAGTGGGCGAGTGGAAAAGACAGAAATGGATGCTGAGGGGGTGGGCGCAAGGGGAAGGTAGGGAAGGCAGGGAGAGGTGGGTGAGCGTAGCTCTGGGATCTAAGGACCGAGGGGGAGCGGCGGGGGTGGGGGCCCGCGCGGGGTTTCCGGTCCTCACCGTTGAATGCCCCTGCATCCGCGGCCTCTTCCTCCTCCTCCTCGCCGTTCTCCGAATCGCTGTGCCTGGGCTCCTCGGCGAAGTTGACCCCCTTGCTGGGGGTGCCTCCCCCGCCGGCGGCGCCCGCGTCCCCCCAGGTCCTGCCTTCATGGCCGAAGCGCGCGGCGCCTTTGCGCTCGTTCTCCTCCTGCAGGCGCGTGAAGTGCTGCAGCGCGAACTCCAGCAGGTCCGCGGGCTGGTGCCTCAGGACCTCCACGGTGAAGCCCTGCAGCAGCTCCGTCAGTCCCGCCGGGATCTCGATGCTCATCCTGCCTCCCCTGCCGGCGGGCGCCCGGGCGCCGCCCTCGCCCCCTCGCTGAACCGGCCTCGGGCCCAGCGGCGGCCAAGCGAGCGCAGACGGATGCTGGCGGGGCTACCGGCTGCGAGCGCGGCGCACTGGGCCCCGACAGCCAGGCTGGCCCGGCCCGCGGCTCCCGGCGCGCGGCTGTTCCGTGCGGCGGCGGCGGCTGAGCGAGCTCGGCCCGGGGAGGGCTAGCAGCATCTCCGGCTCCTCCCGCTCCCGCCGCGGCCGCTCCTCTCCCNGGAGATCCAACCAGTCCATCCTAAAGTAGACGAGTCCTGGGTGTTCTTTGGAAGGACTGATGCTGAGGCTGAACCTCCAATACTTTGGCCACCTCATGTGAAGAGTTGACTCGTTGGAAAAGACCCTGATCCTGGGAGGGATCGGGGGCAAGAGGAGAAGCGGACGACATAAGATGGGATGGCTGGGTGGCATCACTGATTCAATGGACATGAGTTTAGATGAACTCCGGGAGTTGGTGATGGTCAGGGAGGCCTGTTCTATGATTCCTGGAGTCGCAAAGAATCGGACACGGCTGAGCAACTGAACCAAACTGAACTGATGCATTTTATTTTGTTAATGACATATAAGTAAAAACCATACATCTATGTTTCAGAACAGGACCAGTAAAAGACATTTGAATAGTTCTCTTGTCTTTATCGTTCCTCTTTTAGGGCTTGAGACAATGAGTGACTGCACCCCCCACTGATTCAAGCATTTGTGATATGAGATTGCTGAGAACTTGGTTACCTAGCTTATCACCTCCACAAAATCACCAACTAGATTCTTATCATCATAGGAAGTACTCCCTGTATTTTTCAGTTAATATTCCTTTAATTCAATGAGATACTAATTATTAACTCCCATTTAAAAAGAGAAGAAAGAAGAAAGTGAACTTATAGAAACTAATGAGAGAAAGGAGGTCACAGAGGCCAGCTATAGATAATAGCTGGAATAAAGACTTGTCAGAGTAACAGAAGAGATAGAAATGCCTAACTTAAAAGGATACAAGAAACTGAATAGGGTCAGAGATGGAGAGAAATATGATGTGCCCAGGGACAAGTGTATTTGCATATTAATTTCAAAAACATTATTTCAAATAGCTGCCCAAGTTAAGTAATTTTCAAGTTAAGATATTAAGTGTAGTCAGATGGGCCACAAATCTCCATAGCCTGTATAATTGTTAACTTCTCGTGCATAATATCAAATCTTGGTTTCTCTAGTTCAGTTCAGTCCTCATTTTTCTGGGATATTTTCTCCACAATATTAGGTGCTGAATTAATTCCTCTGCCATTTCTTCAGTATTTTTAAAGCATATGCTTAAAATATTTTATACTGAGTATATTTTTCTTTGGGATTCCCTCATCTATCTGGTGCATTCTGATTTTGGTATGTTTCTCAAGCATTTAATACCAGGATATTTTACATGCATGGCTGCAATCTATGAAATACTAAAATAAGCATGGGCTATTACATTAAAAACAAAAACTTAAAAGGAAAATTCATTTCATCAAAGCTATAATGAATGACTTTTAAACTTAAGGTTAGCTAAGATAATGAATTTCCTGGAAAATAACAGATTTTAGTCTTCCCCCACCCACTCACCCCACCCTGGGGGGTGTATAATATATATATTTACTTTCTGA
>SJYV01023438.1:98804-193287 GCA_006410875.1 Neotragus pygmaeus | reverse complement strand
TATATATATATATATATATATATATACATATATATATATTTATAAAGCAAATTTTTTAAGCCAGTCATCCATTGATGGGCACTTGGATTGTTTCCATGACTTGGCAATTGTAAATAGTGCTGCTATGAACTTTGGGATACATGTATCTTTTCAAATTAGAGTTTTCATTTCTTCTGGATAAATATGCAAAAGTGGGATTATTGAATCATATGATAGCTCTATTTTTCATTTTCCAAGGAACCTCCATAGTGTTTTTCATAGTGGCTGCACCAATTTACATCCCACCAACAGTGTAGGCAGGTTCTCTCTTCTCCTCACTCTCTCCAGCGTTTATTGTTCATAGGCTTTTAATGATGGCCATTCTGACCAATGTGAGATAATAGTTCATTATAGTTTTGATTTGCATTTCTCTAATAATTGGTGATGTGGAGCATCTTTTCATGTGCCCATTAGCCATCTGTGTGTATTCTTTGGGAAAATGGCTGTTTAGATCTCCTGCCCATTTTTTGACTGGATTGTTTGCTTTTTTGATATTGAATTGTATAAGCTGTTTATATATTTTGAATATTAACCCCTTGCAGTCACACGGTTTGCAAATATTTTCTCCCCTTCCATAAGTTATCTTTTTGTTGAGGAAAACCAGAACACTTTTAAGAGTAAAAAAAAAAAATGCTGTTAATAATTATACCTACATGACAATATTTTATACACCCAGAGAATATATTTCCAAAGAGACCTTCTAGCAATTTTTGAAAAACTAGAGTATAGTTGATTTACAATGTTTTATTAGTTTCAGGTATATAACATAGTGATTCAATATTTTTATAGACTATACTCCATTTAAAGTTATAAAATATTCATCGTACTTCCTGTACTGTACATTACATCCTTATTTCTAATTCATCTTATATCTAGTAATTTGTGCATCTAGTGATATTTAATCTTAAACCCAACAAAGTTCTCTAATGTTGGGGATTCTGACTCTGACATACTAACAGGTCAGTTGGATAATTTGGGGGGCTTGTAGGGTTTTTGTACCAGGTCAAATTAAACCAACTGAGAGTCTACAGAGTCCCATTTGAAAATAAATAAATCTGACACCAACCCTTAGAAAGTTCTAATTTAATTTGGAAAGTTAGTACTAGTGGGGATGAAAAAGTGCTTGAGATAGATTCAGAGAGAAAAAAAGTAATGTGTGTTACTTTTTATTTATTTTTTTGCTATTTTCTCTCACTCGGTAGGTGGTATTTTCATTTTGTTGATAGTTTCCTTCACTGCGCAGATAATTTTTACTTTTTTCTCTCTATCTTTATTAAATATAAATTTATTTATTTTAATTGGAGGTTAATTACTTTACAATATTGTATTGGTTTTGCCATACATCAACATGAATCTGCCATAGATATACACGTGTTCCCCATCCTGAACCCCCCTCCCTCTTCCTTCCCCGTACCATCCCTCTGGGTCGTCCCAATGCACCAACCTCAAGCATCCAGCATCATGCCTTGAACCTGGACTGGCGATTTGTTTCATATATGATATTACACATGCTTCAATGCCATTCTCCCAAATCATCCCACCCTCTCCCACAGAGTCCAAAAAACTGTTCGATAGATCTGTGTCTCTTTTGCTGTCTCGCATATAGGGTTATCGTTACCATCTTTCTAAATTCCATATATNACCCCTCACCTGGAAGTGAATCAGAGAGTGCATCACAAAGTCGTAGATCTTCCCAAGCACGGGGTGGGAAGGTCGCCAGGGAAGGATGACGAACTGGACCCCCAGAAGGGGCACCAGGATCAGAGTGGCCCTCACCGCCTTCAGGTACATGTACGAGTCCTCCTGCGATTCTTTTATTTTCTTCACAAGCACCCGGATGATGTTCAGCAGGAAGAAGAAGTTCAACTGCAAAGACAGACGATGTTCTAAGCAAATTCTCCTGGTGAACGCCCCTGAAGGACACCCCCTTGGCCCAGTTCTTAGCTACCCAGTGTGTGTCGGGGGGTGGGAAGGAGGGCTGGCACACACACGGGATGGAACGCAAGAGAATGCCTGAGAATTGAGACCGTCTGCTCCTTGTTATGGCAACATAGAGCATCGGGGAGCCAAATACTCTTTTGGAGCGTGAATTAACATCCCTCCCTTTTTTTCTAAATAAGAAAATGATATCCTGAATATGTAACTACATTAGGTTCGAATCTAAGGAAGATATTTTATTCTTTAAGTTTTTATCATTTTTCCAAAGGGAAGTCAAAAATGATATTTTTAGTTATCACTGTCTTATCTTTTCATTAAGATTTCCCCCCTTAGCTAGGACTAGTTAACTAAAAGTAAAATGGGGGTCTGAGAAATTTATCTGTAAAGCTTATGCAGTGGAGAAGGCTAACCCAGACTACTTCTTGTTTTCTAATTACACTGTTTAAAGGAAATCACTTCACAGAGGCATAATGTACATTTAATAGAGATCCTAAGTTTACAATTGGGAAGTTTAGACAAATGTATGTACCAGGGTAACAACCACTCCAAACAAGAGGAGAGCACTTCCACCACCCCAGAAAGCCCCTTCTTGCCCCTTTGCAGTCAACAACTCCAATCCCCCACCTCTAGTAGCCACTGATTTCTAGCATCACAGAAATGGGAGTGTGTGTGAGTGTGTGTGTACACACACACACACTGTGTATTCTTTTGTGTTTGGTTACTTTGGTTTAACATACTATCTGTGAGATTCATTTGTGTTGTGTGTATTGGCATTTCATTCATTTTTAGTGCTGAGTAGTACTGCATTATATAAATAACACACCCACATAATTTGTTTATTCATTCTCCTGTTTATGGAAATTGCAATGGTTTCCAAAATTTGATTGTTATGAATAAGCATGCAGTGAATACCTGTGTACAAGTCTTTGTGAGGGCATGTTTTCATGTGAAAAAGTTACCTAAGAGTGGAAGGAAAGGCCTGTTCATATGGTGAATGTACGTTTAACTTTATGAGAAGCTGCCAAACTGCTTTCCAAAGAGGTGGCTTCATGTTACGTTCCCTCCAGCATTATGTGAGAATTCCAGTTGTTCTTCACGCTTGCCAGCACTTGGTATGGTCACTCTTTAATATCTGCCATTCTTGTAGATCACAAAAAACTACTTTTGGCTGTGAAAGTTAGTTTTGAAACCAAGCTTGTTTTAAAATTTTAATTGATCATTTATTTTAAAATAATCAGAGTGGCTTTTCTACCTGGAGTAGAAATAAATGTTGTTACTCCCAAATTTCAAGAAGGAAAGAGATCTTTAACAAAAATAAAATTCTTATGCAGTGGTGACAAATATTCAAGACCCACATTAGTAGGTCCTTGTGGGCACAGTTGAACTAGTAAGTACCTCGCTACTCTGAAAAATGGCAAAAGAAATTGAATCTGCATTGGAAAGGCAGGAAAGTTAGGAGACAGTCTGGGTGTGACCCAATTTGATCAGGTACTAATGGATGATTCTTCAGTACAGGAGAAGAGTATGAGCTATGACTCCAACTTTTATTTTTCTAATTCTTGCCTGAAGAAAACAGTCTTTGAGATTAATGGGGGAAATAATGTCTAAATATTAAAACTGATGGCTCTGATGATGGCCAACATATAGCAAACTGCGGGTAGAAATAATGTGAATATAGATTGAGATAACCGTATTCTCTCCCTGCTCAGCTTCTTGCTTGTCATGGGATTCTAAATGACTTTACTTGAGCCTTTGAGTCTAGTTTTCCTAATGAGTGAACCATCTTGATGTGTCCACTCTGAAGGACTGCTGTTAGCAAATAGCATGGCAATGCATGTGAAGTGCCGGATACACTTTAAGTGCATGTTCAGTGGTGGTCATGACGATGGCTCAGGGCCCAAAGCTGAAATGGAAGATGGTTTAGTTTGGCAGAGCCCAGTGGAAAATGCTGCAAGGGGACTTTGTGGTCTCTCTCATTCTTATCAGCAACATCTTCACCTTTAGTCTTTATCTTTAATTAAGAGAATTTATCTAATTGTCTAAAAAAAAACACAAACCCCACTGTATTGTTGCTGTGGCTTGTATAGAAATGAGCTTATGCCCCTCCACTCAATTGTATTAAATAAAAATCAGTTTTTAAAACAAGATTCTTGGATCAAATTATTATTATAGATTATCATTAAATTAACTTCATTTTGGAGTTGTAATACACATACTACATAAAACTCGGGAGGGGGCTCCGGCGCGCCCCCACGTGACCCACGGAAACCATGGCAACCCTGCCGGCGGGTGCCGAATACCCGCCGCTTGCACTGCTGAGGGGCTGAAGACGCAACGCAGGCCGGCGCCAGCAGGCTGGCGGGGCACTCTCGTAGGGGGCGCGGCCCGGGCGGGTCCCCCCACCCCCCAACTCGGCACTCCCCGGGTCACCCTCGGGCCCAGGCGCGCCTGGTAGTCCACCTGTCCGCACGCCCCAGAGAGGGCGGGCCGCTCGGCCAAATTCCCACGCCTCTTTCACCACCCCGAGTCCAAGCAGAACCGGTGCCATGCGATTTGCGCTGAAACGTGGGCCTCCACCTTGTTAGCGTCATTTTCTCTTCCTCCGAGAATCTAGTTGTAGTAATACGTGCGTGCGGGTGATGTCTTTTGTTTAAAGTCGGGAAGTACTGGTTCTTTTGAACAAAGAAATAATGCCCTATCTTTGTGACACCTTTCTTTTTCTTTCGCCATGTGTTATACAGGCTTTCTCCACTCAACCTGTTTTATTGTTTTGTACCCCATTGATAGTACCCCATTGTCCACTTGGTGCAGTTACTACTTGTTGAGACAAATGCACGATTTATTGTGAGGCCCTTAGAAGTTAGTCGATGGCCTTCAAACAGGATAGTGCAGCAATTTGAATAAAATGTCAATGTCAGGACAGACTGCCCTCAAGCAAAAGAACCTTTGCCTGATTAAACTGTTATTGTTTATTTTAAAACATTCCGTTATCTTTTGAGTGGTTTTGAATTATATCTCCAAAAATAGGAATACGTAGTTCAATGTAAAGAGAAATAGAATCCGAGATGTGTGCTTTTCAAGAAGTCCTTGACTTTGAAACAAGTCTTATTCTGTTTACAGTTTCGAATTAGAAAATGTCTTTTGCCAATTAAATGGTGTTTAAAAACATTTCATTTTTCATCATGACCATCATTGTAAAATAAAATATCTCAAGAGCAAGCTCAGTTAAGTTATTGTGATTCTATCTACACACAAAAAATGGTAAATACATGGTTCAGAAACCTCAAAGACTAGAAATCAAGATATAACAAACTACTCTGTTTAATAAAAATACATTTGGAAAATAACCCTTTGTTTATAATACAACTGATAGTCACTCCGAGTGACTATTTTATTTATTTGCATTTCTTAATCTCATAATAATTTTATTTTTAAATATAATAAGGTACTTCCGATGATGAGGGTCAGGAATTTTAAGAAGTACGCTTTTATAAAACGCCATGGTCCTCACTGCATGGTCCACAGTATTAGTCAAACTTTAACCATATAAATATTATATAGACCATATAAGCATTTTAAGAAGTATGCTTTTATAAAACACCAAGATCCTCACTGCATGGTCCACAGTATTAGTCAAACTTTAACCATATAAATATTATATAGACAATATAATCATTATCATCTTTATAGACCCAGTAATTTAAGACAAGTTTGCATCATCTGTCTTCATTTATGATTTTTTTTTTTTTTTTAGAGTTAACAAGAAAATGGTAAATACAGTAACTTAAGACAGAAGTTCATTTCTCTGTAATGTAAATGTCAGCGGTTCAGGGCCCACATGGTGGTTCTAGGATCATTAGGCACCCAGCCTCCTTCCAGCTTGTTGCTCTGTAATCCTCTATTTGTTGTCCAAATTGCTGCTCTACCTCCAGTCTATTCATCCATATTTCAGTCAAGAGGAAAGTAAAAAAGAGAAGGGAACTTCTCCTCTCACCACATACACATCCCCTATCTAAGAATACTTCCAGGAAGTTAAACACACCAATTCCTCTTATATCGTCTTGTCCAGAACTTGGTCACTGGCCATACCTGTAGTGTGACCAACTGCGTATTCCAAACGTGACTGCAGAAATCTCACCTGTTCCACGTGCTCTTCATCAGTGTGCCTTGCCATACCCCATCAAGAGCTGAAGCCTTAATTCCCCTCCTCTTGAATCTGGGTGGGTTCATGACTGCTCTGATAGAAATCATGCCAGAATGACAGAAGAAGCCAGCCCTGTGATGCCCCATCCCATATCTTTCAGCATGATAAAAACTCTGTTTTCAACCTCTACATTTTAAGGTGATTTATTACGCAACAACAGTAACTCAGATGCATGGCTATAAGGAAAGCTTGGGAATGGAAATTCTATTTTGAGCAGTTGTGTGCCAAGCAAATATTTGGAGATGAAGTAGAACAAATTCTGGGAGCAATAATTAGTGTCTGCCACAATGCTCAACACCCAGGAATGACAGAAGAAAAAAACAAGACTTTCCCAAACATTAACAAGAGGCATATTTCAAAGTAGCATTCTTTATTTTTGTTTCAAAATGCCATTATTCTTCCTTGTAGTTTTACTCTGTGAGGCACGGTAGACGACTCTGTTATGAACCACAGTGTGAGGGCATGTGGCTGTCATTTCTTTAGGGGTATAGAGGTGAGTCAAGCATGAAATGCATGATTGGGTTAGATGACATCTATGGTCTCTCTCATTCTAGGATGTTCTGCAATAGTATGATAACAGAAGACATATTGGATTTAAAGCATCTTTGCAAACAGCTCTCTGATAACATTTTTTCCTTCTGTCAATTTTTAAATCAATAACCATGACCTGAAAAAAGTAAATTTTGATGCTGATATTCCTATTACGTTAATACTGTTCTCAGAACAGATATTCAGTTCTCAAATCATATTCTTGCTTTTATTTACTATCCCAAAGCCCTTTTGGTAATATAATATTACCAAATTATGGTAATAATAACCAATATTATTGGTTATAACCAATATTATGCTTTCCCCTGCTTTCATTTTCAGAATATTTCCTTTTGAACCTGGAGTGCAATGACAGTGACTTATAGGGACTGGTTTATCTTTGAATTCTTTAAAAGAACATCACTGATATTGATTCTTTGGTTGTTGATTTACACAGCAATCTGCACTAGTTTCTCAGAAAATCAGAACCAATTGTAAAAGAATTCCAAGAGTTCAGTACTGGAATAAAATAAGAGTGCTACAAAATTTGTTTTCATACATGGGAAATGAAACATATTGGACAGAAACAAGTTTGTTGATATGTAGCAGCTAAAACAAGACAATAGCATGGATAAGCCAATAGTTTGGACAACTTCTATAATGCATAGTAATAACTATGGCCAATCCTTTGTCCTATTGTACAGCAAAGGGAACTATATTCAATATCGTATGGTAAACTTAATGGAAAAAATAAATAAATAAAGTGGTCAGGTAGTATAAATATATGACGGTCTGCTCCTTCAGTGGAGAAGAAAGTCCCAAACACAGTCACTTGGTGGTATAGGCTGCTGCTGCTGCTGCTGCTAAGTCGCTTCAGTCGTGTCCGACTCTGTGCGACCCCACAGATGGCAGCCCATTGGGCTCCGCCATCCCTGAGATTCTCTAGGCAAGAGCACTGGAGTGGGTTGCCGTTTCCTTCTCCAATGCGTGAAAGTGAAGTCACTCAGTCGTGTCTGACTCAGCGACCCCATGGACTGCAGCCCACCAGGCTCCTCCGTCCATGGGAGTTTCCAGGCAGGAGTACCGGAGTGGGATGCCATTGCCTTCTCCGGGTGGTATAGGCACCTCACACTTATTTGCTGAAAGATGTTCATCTCATAGCCTGAAAAATCTTTTAAACTTTTGGGCTGAGACTAAATGAACGTTTAGTTTCTAGATGCAGCTTTACGAAGAACTGCTTCTAGATGACTGATGGTTCTCCAACTTTAGGGAACACCAGAAGCACTTGCAGGCCTTGTTACAATGCAGTTGCTGGCCCCACCCACAGATTTTCAGATTCAGTAGGTCCAAGGTAGGGCCTGAGAATTTGCTCTTCTCTCAAACTCCCGGGAAAGCTTATGCTGCAGATGTAGGGACCACACTTTGAGAGCCTCTACACTACTTATCCAGGGAAGAGTGTATACACATATGTGTATACTGAGAAGATAACTATTTGAAGTACCCTTTTTGCTTAACGTCAAAGTGTAAGTTCTTCTTTGGTTAGATGAGGACTAGAAGCAACTTCATTATTTTTTTCTCCTATAAGGATTCTTGCAAAGTTTTTAGATTCTCAAAAGCTACAGAGAATGTATCCTTAAATGCTAGTTTTCATAAATGGATTGTGGGTTTCTTATGACTAAGTTGGACTCACAAGTTTATCTCTGCTTTCTGAAAGTCCACTAAACTAATGGCTAAAGGAAAGGGGAAAATAAAACAAAACTATAAACTCATAAGAACAAAAGGACAAGTGAATCATAATAAAAATAATAATACAAAATTTAAATTATTCAGCTTTGAGAAGGAAGGAAGTTTGGACACATGCTATAGCATGGGTGAACTTTGAAGACAGTATACTGTGTGAAATAAGCCAGACACAAAGGACAAACACTGTGATTCCACTTATGTGAGTTATCTTATTATTGTTATTGTTTACTCGCTAAGTTGTGTCTGACTATTTGCAACCCCGTGGACTATGGCCCACCAGGCTCCTCTGTCCAAGAGACTTCCCAGGCATGAAGACTAGAGCGGGTGGCTGTTTCCTTCTCTGGGGGGTCTTCTCCACCCAGGGATCGAACCCAAGTCTCTTGCATTGCAGGCAGATTTTTTTTTTTTAACCACTGAGCCATCAGGGAAGCATCTAGAGAGTCAAGATTCACAGAAACAGAGAGTGGAACAGTGGTTGCCAGGAGCCTAAGAGAGGGGAAAATGAGTTGTTTAATTGGTAAGAGTTTCAGTTTAGCAAGATGAAAACATTCTGAGGGTTGCACAACAATGTGAATATACTTCACACCTGAACTATAGGCTTAAAAACGATTACAATCATAACATTTGATACCTGTATTTTACCACAGTTAAGAACTTAAAAAATAACTTTTTTAGAATGAAAAAATGGGAGAAGAGACAAGAGCAAATGACTATTGTCTACTAGAACCTTGGAGCTGACTGAGCAAACTAGAGAATGTTGGAACACAAGCTTGGGTAAACATAAACCAGCATGATGCAAGAGCACTTCTGTGTCCCAGGGCTCAGAAGCAGAGAATTTGAAGACACTGGGTGCTCCTAGAGAGGGAGAAGGAGCAAGAATTAATGTAATGTTTGTAACAGGTGCTAAAAACACTGTCCACCTGCTGGCCACTCCTCTGTCCTACAGAGGTGAACAACTGCTCTCCTTCACTCCTAGCAGGAGATGGAGAAGCTGACTTTCTGTAGAGGCTGGCACAGCTAATGGTGGGGTTAAGTTCAGTTCAGTCACTCAGTCATGTCCGACTCTTTGCAACCCCATGGACTGCAGCATGCCAGCCCTCCCTGTCCATCGCCAACTCCCAGAGTTTACTCAAACTCATGTCCATTGAGTCGGTAATACATCCAACCATCTCATCCTCTGTCATCCCCTTCTCCCGCCTTCAATCTTTCCCAGCATCAGGGTCTTTTCAAATGAGTCAGCTCTTTGCATCAGATGGCCAAAGTTTTGGAGTTTCAGCTTCAACATCAGTCCTTCCAATGAATATTCAGGACTGATTTCCTTTAGGATGGACTGGTTGGATCTCCTTGCAGTCCAAGGGACTCTCAAAAATCTTCTCCATCACCACAGTTCAAAAGCATCAATTCTTTAGTGCTCAGCTTTCTTTATAGTCCAACTCTCACATACATACATGACTACTGGAAAAACCATAGCTTTGGCTAGAGGGACCTTTGTTGGCAAAGTAATGTCTCTGGTTTTTAATATGCTGTCTAGGTTGGTCATAGCTTTTCTTCCAAGGAGTAAGTGTCTTTTAATTTCATGGCTGCAGTCACTATCTGCATTGATTTTGCTGCTGCTGCTAAGTCACTTCAGTTGTGTCCAACTCTGTGTGACCCCATAGACGGCAGCCCACCAGGCTCCCCTGTCCCTGGGATTCTCCAGGCAAGAACACTAGAGTGGGTTGCCATTTCCTCCTCCAATGCGTGAAAGTGAAAAGTGAAAGTGAAGTCGCTCAGTCATGTCTGACTCTGAGTGACCCCATGGACTGCAGCCTATCAAGCTCCTCCATCCATGGGATTTTCCAGGCAAGAGTACTGGAGTGGGGTGCCATTGCCTTCTTTTGGAGCCCCCCAAAATAAAGTCTGTCACTGTTTCCATTGATTCCCCATCTATTTGGCACGAAGGGATGGGACCAGATGCCATGATCTTAGTTTTCTGAATATTGAGCTTTAAGCCAACTTTTTCTCTCTCTTCTTTCACTTTCATCAGGAAGAGGCTCTTTAGTTCTTCTTCACTTTCTGCCATAAGCGTGGTGTCATCTACATATCTGAGGTTATTAGTATTTCTCCTGGCAATCTTGATTCCAGCTTTTGCTTCATCCAGTCCATCATTTTTCATGATGTATTCTGCATATAAGTTAAATAAGCAGGGTAACAATATGCAGCCTTGAGTTACTCCTTTCTCGGTTTGTAACCAGTCTATTGTTCTATGGTGGGGATAAGATTCTCTCCTAAAAAGAAGGGGACTGGTATAGGTGGTGCTAGTGGTAAAGAACCCTCCTGCCAATACAGGAGATGTGGGTTCCACCCCTGGATTGGAAAAATCCCCTGGAGGAGGGCATGGCAACCCACTCCACTATTCTTGCGTGGAGAATTCCATGGAGAGAGGAGCTTGGTGGCCTAGAGTCCATAGGGTTGCACAGAGTTGGACACAACTGAAGCAACTTAGCATGCACGCACTGAGTTGATGAACTACTTATTGGTGGCTTCCTCCCCTACTGAACGCTCCAGATTCTGATTTGGAGCTTTATGCCCTTCTAGGCAAGGATTTGTTTTTAGAGGACTGACTAACCCAAGAAACAAGATCTACAGATGCTGACATCTGAGGCTCCCTCCATGAAAAACTCAGCTCTCTTTTTACCCCATTTTGAAATTCATCAGTGAATAACCATGTTCACCCCTACCTATCTCATAAACGTGAGTTCAGGTAGGAATCATTGTTTCCAAGGAAAACTTTTAGTATGAAAGACTGGGATGAAAGGAAATGAACTAAAAAAATTAACTCAGACATGTAAAGACTGCAGTGAACAGAAGAAAATCAAGAAGCACTTTAATATCTTCTGATACACAATAATAGAAAAATAATTGTTAACATTTACTTATCAGATAATGTTCTAAGCACTTTATGTCTGCCAACTCATTTAATATTCACAAAGAATCTATCAGATGTAAATATTATTATCCTACAGATGAATAAACCAAGGCATAGAAAAGTTAGGTAATTGCCTGAGATCACAAATGGTACTGGGATGGGACCCTAGGCAGTCTGGCTCTTTAGCTGTTGTTTTCTGTTTGAAGGTAATAAGACTCAATGAACTAAAAACTCCTTATAGAGGAGCCAGTGCCTCCCTGAAGGGAGAGAATCTCCTTGCTGGCTCCACTAAGCAGGGGGCCATCTTGGGGAAGCCCAGGTAAAACATTTTCTTCACTTAGTTTTCAGGACATTGCTTTTCTTGGTTCTCTTCCTACCTCCCTGGCCACATACTCTCAGTCTCATTTTCCTGGATATGTCTTATCTTCCTGACCTCTAAATGCAGGAGCACCCTTGATATCTTCTTTCCCCACACTCACTTCTCCAAGTTGAAAGCCCAGGGGCATTCAATACCATTTATATCTGAATGATTCTCACATTTCTATCTCCAGTCTTTCTGAACCCTATATCTTTCTCTGAACCCAACATCTCTATATCCAACTGCAGTGAGATGTCTAATACAAACGTATGTGCATGCTCTGTTGTGTCCAACTCTTTGCGACTCCATGGCTGTAGCCCGCCAGTCTCCTCCCTCCATGGATTTCCTAGGCAAGGATGCTGGAGTGGGTTGCCATTTCCTCCTCCAGGGGATCTACTTGTCCCAGGAATTGAAACCACGTCTCCTGTATCTCCTACATTGGCAGGTGGATTCTTTACCATTGAGCCACCAGGGAAGATGTCTAATAGGCACCACAAAATCATGCTGAACTCATTATTACTAGGTCTTCTCTATCCATGACACCTAGAACAATGCCTGGAACATAGGGGGCACTCAATATTTATTGAGTAAAAAGAAGGAAGAAAGGGTAAAAAAAAAAAAAGGAGGAAGTTGTCTCAGGCGAGGGAATGCACACAGAAGAAAGGCTAAGAGAATTCTTAGAATAATGGTGAAGAGGGCCTGAGATAGCAGCTGTGTGCAGGCCCGGTTGAAAAAAGAAATCAAAGACATACAGAAGGAAGTTCCCAAAGAAGAAGAAAGCCCCTGACAAATTATGTAATGTGCTTGAATTTAGCTTGGTATATTTAGAAAACTACACCCTTAGAAGAGAGTTCCAGAAATGAATGAATAATAGTTTAAGAGAAAACTAGACAATTGATGACAACAGTGAGATCCACTCCAGGGAAATCAGAAGGTTGAAAAAGAAAGGAGGTAAAATCGAAGAAAATTATGTGGCTTGGCCATGAGCAATATTTATGTAGGCATAACAATGAAAACAATGAGAATTCATTCAATCAAAAACTGTGGTATGACTATATCGGCCAGAAAAAGAAAAGAGAAGAGTGTGTGTGTGTGTGTCTGTGTCTGTATTGTTGGAGGATGGAATAAGAGCACTAAATCCTGACATTTCATAACAGGGAGCCAATAGAAATATTTAATTGGAGAATCAAGAAATAGTAACATATATATTATTTAGAAATATGTCATTATCTAACGAAACAGCTTAAATTTAACTGCAAGTGATTGTTTCTGGGAACTGGGAATGACCTACACATATGAATTTCTACGGTAGGTGCTAAGTTACAGGGATCCCCACATTTCATGGAACTCTTTATTTTTCTCTGGGTCAGGGGAACCATATAGCTGTGACTTTCCAGTCTTTATTTAATGAGCTGAACATTCTGTGAGAAATCCCAAGCCTGCATCAGGTCCTGTGAATTTTAGAAATCGGTTGCTCCCAAGACAGGTAGCTATTTAAACAAACAAACAAACAGGGAAGGACCTTCAAGGTATTCATTCTGTAAATATCCTATTTATTGTGTCACCGAGTTAAACGTTTATGAAATTTTCCTTTGTTTTATAACATCTTGTTCTACTTTCATTGTGTCCTTTGCTTCTTCCTCATTTCTATCTCCAATTTAGTTAATCCATTCTCACTTGGGAAATTCTAGAACCAAGATTCCCAGGTGGGGAATTCTCTTGCTAATTAGCGTACTTCTGGGATTGAATGTTCCATTTTTGCTTTCAGTCCTCTTAGAGCTAATGTGTAGTTTATTTGAAAGAATAGTTCACCCTTTACCCTGCTTCAGGGTCATAGTATCTTTTGTTTGCTGAACTGTCTGGTCAAGTAAATTCTGGTTGGTCTTTTTCTTGCCAACTTAAACAAATCACACGTGTATTAGAGCAGAAGGGGATACTTGAAAGTGTTAACTACATTTATTTACCATTTTAAAAGTAGATATTCAGTATTTTCTCAACCTCTTTTACTGCCCAAGTTCTAGATTTTGTAAAAAACACATTTAAGCCAGGCCTACATGGAAAACATAAAGACAGACATCATTTTTGATAGACTTGGGGTCATTCAGATTTTTTTGTGCATGAATGTTTTTGTTCATCCGTGAGCAGTCCTTGATGTTATCCCTCTGCAGAGGATTCCAAAATGGATTAGATTTTTAGTTCAGGCATCTCTCTTAACCACCAAACCCACAGTTTCGTTTATCTGCTAGAAGACTCTGCATGGCTATATTGCCAATGCCTCAAATTCAATCACAAAACATGTAGAAACAAAAATTAAGCTCTGCCCCCTCAAAACTGTTCTTTCCCTTCTATTCTCTGTATCTATAAATGGTATCAGAACACCTTCAAGTCATTGGCTTATAGTCACTGTTGACCTTTGCCTCCCACATCATGAAGTGGATTAGATGTCAAATCCTGTTGATTCTATTTCCGTGGCATCTTGCTGACATTTGTCCACTCTCTGCCATTCCTATTGTCACTATCTTTGTATGCCAGCTTGGGCTAGGTGGCTTAAAAAGCAAGAGTCTGTTTTCTCATAGTCCTGGAGGCTGGAAGTCTGAGATCAAGGTGCCAGTATGGTTGGGTTCTGTGAGAGATCTCTTCCTGGACTGCCGACAACCTTTTTCTCACTGAGCCCTCCCCTGGCCTTTCCTCAGGCTGTGTGCTTGGAGAAAGACAGATTTCTCTCTCTCTTTCTTTTTATAATACTACCTGATCCAATTGGATTGAGGCCCATCTTTATGACGTCTTTTAACCTTGCTGCTGCTGAGTTGCTTCAGTTGTGTCCGACTCTTTATGACCCTATGGATTGTTGCCCATCAGGCTCTTCTGTCCATGGGGTTCTCCAGGCAAGAATACTGGAGTGGGTTGCCATTTTCTTCTCCAGGGGATCTTCTCGACACAGGGACCGAACTCAGGTCTCTTACGTCTCCTGCATTGGAAGGTGGGTTCTTTACCACTAGTGCTACCTGGGAAACCGTTAATGACCTCCTAAAAGTCTTGTCTCCAAATACTGTCACACTGGGAGTTAGAGCATCAACATACTAATAGATAATTTTGGGTGACATATTTTGGTCCATAGCTGGGTTTCCATCACTTCTTGCCAGACAATTGTCTCCTAACGAACCCTCCTGTCTCCAGTTTTTTTCATTTCTTACTATATCTTATCCCCCAAAATATTAATGGCACCCCACTCCAGTACTTTTGCCTGGAAAATCCCATGGACAGAGGAGCCTGGTGGGCTGCAGTCCATGGAGTCGCTAAGTGTTTGAAATGACTGAGTGACTTGCCTTTCACTTTTCACTTTCATGCATTGGAGAAGGAAATGGCAACCCACTCCACTGCTCTTGCCTGGAGAATCCCAGGGATGGCGGAGGCTGGTGGGCTGCTGTCTGTGGGGCTGCACAGAGTCGGACACGACTGAAGCAACTTAGCAGCAGCAGCAGCAGCAGGTACGTATCTATATATATCACCTTCTGCTAAAAAATAATCCCCCCCCGCAATGGCTGTTTGTTTCCTGGAGAATAAAAGCAAATCTTATTATTATGAAATTCAAGGATTTTGATAATCTGATTCCAACCTAATTTCTTAGCTTTAGCTTTAAGTCCCTATTATGCCATTTACACCACAAGCAATGGTTGTGCCTTTCTCTTAAACTGCTTTTCAAATTCCTGCCTCTACACCTTCACTTACCATGTTTGCTCAACCTGGAAACCCTTACATATCTTCCCCAGTTGAAAATCCTACCTCTTGGTCAAATGCTACCCCACATGAAAAATTCTTCAATCCCCCGGTCAAAAGTAACCACTCCCTTTTGTGTATCCTTTTGTACTTGTATCATAACTTTTTATTTTATTTATGGAATTAGTGTTCTTCCTCTGGAAAATAATATGCTAGGAGAAAAAGGTCATGGCCTGGTTTGCATAAGCTACAGTAGATCATTGCAGAGCTTAATATCTGCAGATATTCAGTCAATATTTCTCAGGATGAACCACGAATACATCAATGGGAATTATAAATTTAATAGTCAAATTGGCATAAGATTAAATCAGTGATTTTCAAGCTATGTTAATTTGGGCCATATTCTATTTCATACCTTGCTGCTGCTGCTGCTGCTAATTCACTTCAATTTTGTCCAACTCTGTGCGACCCCACAGACGGCAGCCCATCAGACTTTCTCACCCCTGGGATTCTCCAGGCAAGAACACTGGAGTGGGTTGCCATTTCCTTCTCCAATGCATGAAAGTGAAAAGTGAAAGTGGAGTCTCTCAGTCGTGCCTGACTTTTAGTGACCCCATGGACTGTAGTCTACCAGGCTCCTCTGTCCATGGATTTTCCAGGCAAGAGTACTGGAGTGGGGTGCCATTGCCTTCTCTGATTCCATACCTTAGGCTTTGACAAAATATTTTATTTGAAGAAAGGGTTTTGTTGCCAAGTATGTTAAATCATTGATCTTTCGCAACTCCTTCAATCTGTAAATGAGGAAAATGAGGCCAGAAGGAAATTAAAATGACATTTCCAAGGTTTCCCAGCTATTCAATAGCAGAAACAGAATCAGCAAGATTATATATATAAACTGTATCAATTGGAAAGATGTATTTGTAGAGCAGCTTAGTGACCTCATCTTTTTCTAAGATATTACTCTGCTACTGGGAAAATGAAGATAACATCTGAAATGAATCATAATAACTCAGTGAAGGCACCTAAGGTCAAATCTTGTTAAATCATCTCTTTCAGGCTCTGTTTGGTACTTCAAGATGAGGAAAGATCTCGTTTTCTCAGGAAATGTGTTATTCTCCGTGGATCCTAATAGAATAAGCCTGTTGTCTAAAAAGGCTGGACACAAGCTGAAAAATCACATGAACTCTATAAAATGTAAGAATTGAGCAAAGATTTGAGCATATAGGGTTCCCGATGATTTCTCAGACACTGTATCAAAGTAAGATCATGCAAAAATCGGGAAATCAAGTGTATTTACTGCTTGTGTATGCTTGCATGTATGATAATGGTAATGTTACAGTGGCATTTTTCTAGCTGTTGCTTAGTTCTTGATTTTTTTTTTTTAAATTTCTTTTAAGGCAGGCCCAGGGTTCACAAGGTCTCCAAAAAATGAGGAAGGATTAAAGAAACATGAAAAGGTACCAAAAGTATTGTTTTAATTGCAAAGATACTTTACAGTAGTACTGTACTCTTAATACAGCACTGCCTGACAAGGCCTATCTATGTATTTAAATAGAACCTGCCACTTAAAGGACTCTGTGAGCTCTGTGAAGCATGCCTTTTTTGGTATGAAACAATCCAGGGAGGATGGGAAGCTATTGGGAAGAGAGTTTGTCATCAGTAAGTTTTATAATATATTCAAGAGACTACTTCCTGGTCCAATTTATGTATTTAGATTTGATTTCCTATTTTTGGAGTACATCCCAATGAATCAAGAATCCTAACGCTGAGAGTTGCACCAAGCAAAATGAATAAGCCTTAAAAGATATTTGAAATACAACCATTTTCCAGGAGTAAAAAAATGTGGCAAGTTACTTGTTTGACATAGATTAAGGAACATTTCTTTTCATAGCTGTACTGGCTCTTGGAGAGAATTCTTCCTCCATGAAGTCAGCATTACTGAAAGGACCTAGTTTGTGCCAGGCACTGGACTNTGACTAGTTTTCTGTGAGTATGGTTTCAGTGTGTTTGCCCTCTGATGCCCCCCTGCAACACTTACCATCTTACTTGGGTTTCTCTTACCTTGGGCGTGGGGTATCTCTTCACAGCTGCTCCAGCAAAGCACAGCCGCTACTCCTTACCTTGGACGAGGGGTACCTCCTTCCCGTGGCCGCTCCTGACCTTCAATGTGGGATGGCTCCTCTAGGCCCTCCTGCACCTGTGCAGCCACCGCTCCTTGCTCCTCCCTGCCACTGGCCCTGGCCTCAGGTGTGAGGTGGCTCTTCCCAGCTGCCACCCCTGTACTTGGGCTCGTGGTGACTCCTCAGGGTCACCGCCCCTGGCCTCGGATGAGGGGTGTCTCCTCCCAGCCACCCCTGGCCTCGGAAGTGGGGTGTCTCCACCCGGCCACCGCCCCTGACCTCGGACATGGGGTGTCTCCTCTCAGTCGCCACCCCTGACCTCAGACACAGGGTAGCTCCTCTCGGCCATTCCTGCGTCATCACAGCCTGGCACTCTAGGCTGCTGCCCCTGACCTCAGACGTGAGGTAGCTCCTCTCGGCCACGCTTATTAGTGCACCAGCCCGTCTCCCACAGCCACCTGCACTTAGTGCGCCAGCCCGGCTCCCACAAGACACCTGCACTTAGGATCATGGAAAAAGCAAGAGAGTTCCAGAAAAACATCTATTTCTGCTTTATTGACTATGCCAAAGCCTTTGACTGTGTGGATCACAATCAACTGTGGAAAATTCTGAAAGAGATGGGAATACCAGACCACCTGACCTGCCTCTTGAGAAATCTGTGTGCAGGTCAGGAAGCAACAGTTAGAACAGGACATGGAACAACAGACTGGTTCCAAATAGGAAAAGGAGTACGTCAAGGCTGTATATTGTCACCCTGCTTATTAAACTTCTATGCAGAGTACATCATGAGAAACGCTGGACTGGAAGAAGCACAAGCTGGAATCAAGATTGCCGGGAGAAATATCAATAACCTCAGATATGCAGATGACACCACCCTTATGGCAGAAAGTGAAGAGGAGCTAAAAAGCCTCTTGATGAAAGTGAAAGAGGAGAGTGAAAAAGTTGGCTTAAAGCTCAACATTCAGAAAACGAAGATCATGGCATCCGGTCCCATCACTTCATGGGAAATAGATGGGGAAACAGTGGAAACAGTGTCAGACTTTATTTTTGGGGGCTCCAAAATCACTGCAGATGGTGACTGCAGCCATGAAATTAAAAGACGCTTACTCCTTGGAAGAAAAGTTATGACCAACCTAGATAGCATATTCAAAAGCAGAGACATTACTTTGCCGACTAAGGTCCGTCTAGTCAAGGCTATGGTTTTTCCTGTGGTCATGTATGGATGTGAGAGTTGGACTGTGAAGAAGGCTGAGCGCCGAAGAATTGATGCTTTTGAACTGTGGTGTTGGAGAAGACTCTTGAGAGTCCCTTGGACTGCAAGGAGATCCAACCAGTCCATTCTGAAGGAGATCAGTCCTGGGTGTTCTTTGGAAGGAATGATGCTAAAGCTGAAACTCCAGTATTTTGGCCACCTCATGCGAAGAGTTGACTCATTGGAAAAGACTCTGATGCTGGGAGGGACTGGGGGCAGGAGGAGAAGGGGACGACCAAGGATGAGATGGCTGGATGGCCTCATGGACTCGATGGACATGAGTCTGAGTGAACTCTGGGAGTTGGTGATAGACAGGGAGGCCTGGCGTGCTGCTGTTCATGGGGTCACAAAGAGTCAGACATGACTGAGCAACTGAACTGAACTGACAGAAGTAACATACAATATTTACTGTCATTCTAGTCTAGGTAGTATTTCTAAAGTACTTAAAATTGATTTCTTCCTTAAAAAATAAACACTGTTAAGTAATGTCTCCTAAAACATGATAGTCATCCACAGTAAGTAGGTCTCCTTCCCCCACATAAACACCAGTAAGATTGTTTTGAAAGCCTCTGAATACTTAAGATGGCATACATCCTTTACCAACTCTTAAGTTTCAAAGAAAGATTTGATCATTGTGAAATGTTAGTATTAAAATTGCATAATATGGATGGGTTAAAAACATTTATGTTTATTAATTCCATTTATATAATAGTGTCTATCTTAGTTCTATTTGTCTTAAGTTCTAGAGTGTTTTTATTCCTTTTGAACTGTAATATGTATATACAATAAACTTAAATATCTATTTTTAAAAATATGTAAAACCTGGTGGTCATTACTGAAGAGATATTACAAAACTTCGCTATCCAAGAAACAAGTCCAAGTAAGAGCAGGTAGAGAGAAAAAGCATGTACTGAGTTTACATTAGGCCCCACCAACATATATTCCCTGACTTTTTCTGGCTGTTGATGCCACCACCTCTATAAAGAGCTTAGAGGAAGGCGGTCATTCTGAACTCTGATTATAGGAACAAGAAGGAAACAAGGTAACTTGCATTATGAGGTTTTTTCCGCCTATTACAATTCAATACAGCCAGAAACCAAGCACTTTTGAAGGTGAAATAGAGAAGAATTAGAACCTTTATGAGCCGTGTGCTGCCATCATTAGTAAGGTGTACAGGAAATGCAGGTATCTGACTGCAGAAAGACCTTCAGTAAAACTTTTGTGCAGTGAATTCTATCAAACTTCCCTGTTCCCAAAGAGGATTGTTTTCTACCTACACAATATTTGATACCAACAAGGACATGCAAAAGGGCTTGGACTCCTCAGTGACGGAACACAGGGCTATGAGGAAACTGAAGGTGCAGCTGCCCTGTCATATGTCCTTTTGAGGGATGACAATTATCCCTGGTCTGACCTAGATGACCTGTCTGGCCTTATGGAAGCTAAGTGTTAGGACTGCTTAACATCAAGGTTTAATCCATCTCAGGAGCCATCACATAACCATTAATAGAAAGCTCCCAGCTGATCTGTGTAGGTCTTCAGTGGGAAGAACTACCATTCACAGCCTCACCTTGTGATCACCACTGAACCATTAACCTCTAGTTCCTATGAGACAAAATAAGTTCAAGGCAATACTGTAAGCAAAACAGGTACTAGAAATCTGTCCACTGGAATTTAATGTTATGTCTAGATACCAGCTGTTGAAGATACACATTAGGATGAGCAGTAATTCCCGCTCCCTTGGCACTGCTGTATTCCTGAAAGGGAGTCCTCGAGGCTACAAGCACCTGTGTCACCTCACTGTAAGGAGCATTCTCCTGCACCTGGTACATCTCAAAGTGTCCCTGCTCTCATCCTTCCTGGTGTAAATTCCTTCCTTATCCTTTGATCCAAGCTTTGACTGTCTCCCCCCATGCAATATGATGGCTACCACTTTCACCACACTAACTGGGATAGTTAGTTGGTGGCCTGTCTGTCCTATGTCATCTTTGGTTAAAAATTCTGTAATAGTTGATAGAAACAGGATCCTAAGATAAATTCTGCTTCGTGTTCTGATGGCTCCTGATAGGAGAAAACATTCTACACAGATGAAGACAAGCTCACTCAAGGAAGCCAGCCACAGGTGAGGCTATTTAATCCTATTGGGTTAACAGTTTTGTAAGTGATGAACATCTGTGATCTTTTGAATTATGATAGCTCAGCTCCCAATCAGAGTAACTACTCACACACTAAGGGAAAACCTTCAAATCTCAGTTAAATAGGAAAGTAAATCCTACAGAAAGACCCCTTCGATTTCACCTATTAACATTGTCTTGATGCATTTGTTTCCCAACTGTCAGGATTCTTTTGTCCTCTGAGAACAGAAGTAGTGTGAGAGAAGGAGGAAAGCTTCTAAGATCAGTGTCACAGCCCCATGTAATGCTCCAATTCCACCTTCCAGCCCATACACTTCATACAGATCTTGTTGCTCAATTATGATATTAATGAGACTCAACTGCAGGCTGAGGAACATCAGTTTATAAAAAGAGATTCTTGAATTCAAAGATCTGTAGTTTGGACATGAAGTATGAAAAGAACACTCGGGTCTGGGGTCCCATAAGAAAGCTGCTTCCCTGACTCAGATGATAAAGAATCCACCTGCAATGCAGATCTGGATTCAAGAAGAATCCAGATTCCCTGGAGAAGGGAATGGCTATCCACTACCATTATTCTTGCCTGGAAGGTTTCATGGACAGAGGAGCCAAGCTGGTTATAAGTCCCTGGGGTCACAGAGTTGGACACAACTGAGCAAATAAAGACACAAAAAAGCTGTAAATTATTTCAGCAGTGCAGTTATGATTAACTCTAGTCTATATTGGAGTGCCACAAAAGACACTATTTCAGCAGAAACTAAAGAATTTTGAAGACTAACAGCTAGGGGCTAAAGAACCACTTGCTTCTGCGAAGACAAAGACAAGAATTCGAAAGGTAAAATAAGGGAGCTAAACAGCAAGCATGTGAGGATGTTATGCTAATACACAGTCTCTCCCCCAGAGTCATTCCTAGCCTTGGGTCTTACCTCCCAAATTCAAGCCAAACAGAATCAGAATTTAAATGAACACCAGAGTATCTTCCAGATTTCAAGTTCCCTTAATAAAAAGGCTAAGCAGAATGGAGAGGATCAAGACAAGTTAAATTCAACTAACAGCCCTTGTATCCTCAAAAGGCTTTGTTGAAAAGTCAGTCTCAGGGCAGATGTCCTAGAGACAGTGTACTAGACACTGAATCCTTCCTGCAGGTTTTGGAACAGAAGGTAGCTATAAAGCCTAGTGGAAGCACCAGGAAAACAGTGGACTATGTTCGGTTTCCTTCTGGTGTTATAAGACAGGAGAGAAAGAACCTCACTAGCTACCTTTGTCAGGGATAGTAAGGTTAGTTTTAAGAGATTAAGCTAGAGTTAGAACCAAAGCTTGAGGCAACCAGAGAATGTCCTTCTTGCACTGTCCATTGTCAGGGATGCCAAATGGAGAATTAACAATGCCCTTTCCTAATAAAAGTAGAGCTAGTGCTCAGAGGCTGGCCCCTTAGGTAGCACATCATTTTTGAGTTATTTCCAGTCCCGGGTTTTCCAAGAGCCCACAAAAAGCCAAGTAAAGGAAGCAGAAGTAGGAGGAAATTACTCTATCTGAAGAGATAGTTTTCAGTATTTGATCAGCCCAACGCTTTTTTTCAGTTCAGTACCAAGTTTCACTTTTGCTAGTGAAAGAAAAACCCCTCTCGACTTCTTACAAGTATTTTGTGGTTACAAGTAGAAAGGGGAGTAAAATCTAGGTACCTTATTCATGTTTATTTCTCCCCTCAACCCACTTCATGAGAAGAGTTGACTCATTGGAAAAGACTCTGATGGGGCAAGGATTGGGAGCAGGAGGAGAAGGGGACGACAGAGGACGAGATAGCTGGATAGCATCAGTGACTCAATGGACGTTAGTTTGAGTGAACTCCGGGAGTTGGTGATGGACAGGGAGACCTGGCGTGCTGCAATTTATGGAGTCGCAAAGAGTCGGACACGACTGAGCAACCGAACTGAAACCCCCAAGCAGCAAGAAATTCGCTGTCTCTCAAATGAGGTAGAAACAGACAATCAGAGAGAAACAGACTTTGACAGAAAAGATAAATTAACTTTGAAAACTCCCCCTCTCCCGCCAAGTAGCGCTCATCTTCTATCTTGCCTTTGTTTCAGTCTGCTGCAGAAACAGCCAGCAACTACAGAATCGCACTTAAGTTGAAGGTGGTCAGAGTTGGAGGCTAGACTTGATTGGTCAGGCTGGAGCCAATGAGCTTCCTGAATCTATTCAACCAGAAGTGAAGTGGCACCTGAGAACTAGGGCTTCCTTTTGGTTTTTTTGATTGTTTGTTTCAATTGGGAGACTTTTGAGTATGTTCACCTGTAAGTTCTGTATGATAATTCACTCTCCAACAAGGAAAAAAAAGTTGCAACTGTCAGAAATGGGCTAGAATTTTACATTTTTTTAGTAAAAAAAAAAAATAAACTCAATAAACTGATTATTACATCCTTCCAGGTGAAAAAAAGTAGTTCATTCCTTAATTATTATAGATGAAGGTGCAAATCATATCACCTGTGTGAGCAGAAACCATTGCTAACTCCCTCCTTTTTAGAGTCTTTTCTTATAATCCCAAGGTTGAAGAACCTCCCCTGCCAATGCAGGAGACATAAGAGAGGTGGGTTCGATTCCTGGTTTTGAAAGATCCCCTGATCTTTCCCACTAGAGTGGCAACCCACTCTAGTATTCTTGCCTGGAGAATCCCATGGGCAGAGGAGGCTAGTGGGCTACAGTCCATAGGGTCGCATATAGTCGGACACTACTAAAGCGATTTAACACAGGCACAGGCACTTACAGTCCCAATCCTCTCCCCCTAAAAACATGTTTGAGCAAAACAAGACTGTGTAGCTAGTGGCCATTCAATCACTTCATGGTCTCACACTGTTCCTCTGGATAGTTGATAGCAAAACTCACTTTTCATATCTGAGAGTTTTTCTTATTAATACATCCTAATCCTCATCTTTGAGCTTAGGAAAATTGGCGAAATCTCTAATAACGAGAGCGAGAGTGAAGTTATTATTTTTACTCTGGCGCTTAGAAGAATGTTTTATGCTGCCAGGAGAATATTCGTAAGTTTATAAATCTTTTCTCCAGTAGCTGCACCAACAGTATCACCTGAGACATATTAGAAATGCAAATTCTTAATTATCTGAACTAGAAACTCTTGGAGTCTGACTCTGCGACCCCATGGACAGTAGCCCGCCAGACTTCTCTGTCCATAGGATTCTCCAGGCAAGAATACTGGACTGGGTTGCCACGCCCTCCTCTAGGGGATCTTCCTAGCCCAGAGATTGAACCCGTGTCTCTTACATCTCCTACATTGGCAGGTGGGTTCTTTACCACTAGTGCCATCTGGGAAGCCCTAATCTTCTGAATTGGAAACTCTTGGGATAGTGGTCAACAATCTGAGGGACAGCAGGTGGTTTCAGGTGTTTCCAACACACGGTGAAGTTGGAGAACCACTGTTCTATACCAGTTCAGTCAGAATCTGTGGGGGATCTATTGCTTTTCCAAACTTCCAGTGTAGCTTTTCAGAGTTCTCTGTAATTTCCATGCACAGCTAAGGTTGTTAACCACTGCCTTTATTATTTATAAATTGTTACCATCTTGGTGCAAACAGAAAGTTATTACCAAATCTTTACCTCTGGTCCAGACCTCCCTCATTGTGTTCAGGCCTATATATCCAGCTGATCTTATAGAGAACTTACTGTGAGTAGGGCCAAGTATTAAGGGATTTATTAATACAATTTACTACTTTACTTTATCCCTGTGAGGTAGCTATATTCATAGATCCTTTACACCTGAAGAATTGAGGTTTATAAATATCATATATCCTACTCAAAAATAAACAACTGTCCAAGTCTGGATTCAAGAAAATGACTTGAGGATAACTACACTCTGTTGTTCTTCATTTAATATTTTGTTGAGGATTTTTTCATCTTTTCATCAGAGATCCTGGCTTATAATTTTCTATCATTTTACTGTCTTTGGTTTTGGTATCTGGGTAATGGTGGCTTTGTAGAATAAATTTGGGAGTGTTCTGTCCTCTTCAATTTTTTGGAATAGTTTGAGAAGCATAGGTATTAGCTCTTGTATGTTTTGTAGCTATGTGATGCTCCCCATTTGGGACGTCTGTTTGCCAGTTTTTTCATTACTAATTCAATTTCACTACTAATGATTGGTGTCTTGCCGCTCACACTGTTCACTGAACCCAGGGTAGAAAAGGTGTGACAGGAAAGCTGGAAGAAGACTCAAGGAGCTGTGGGGACTGCAGACGTGTATTCTCTCTGGGCAGCAGCAGCAGCAGGGAGTCTTCAAAAATTACTGATATACAAAGGCAGACAAAAGTGGCCTATGACCAAGTAGGTGCGCAGGCCCAGTGTTACCAGGGTCAGCAGTATCATTGTTTATAGAACATAAGGTATGAGGCAGTGAGAGAGGGGGGCAAGAGAGCCTGACTGACACCATGTTGTCAGTTAATTTCTCCACAATTGGTTTGTTCCTTTTGTCTATTTCTTCCTGATTCAGTGTAAGACTGTATGTTTTTAGAAATGTATCTACTTCCTCTAGGTTGTCCAATTTGTTGGCATATAACTATTCATAGCAGTCTCATAATTTTTTGTATATCTGCGATTTTGGCTGTTATTTCTCTTGTTTCATTTCTTATTTTATCCTATCCCTCTCTCTTCTCTTCTTGGGATTCCCTGGTAGCTCAGCTGGTAAAGAATCCACCTGCAATGCAGAAGACCCTAGTTTGATTTCTGGATCAGGAATATCCCCTGGAGAAAGGATAAGCTGTACTCACTCCAATATCCTTGGGCTTCCCTGGTGACTCAGCTGGTAAAGAATCAGCCTGCAACATGGGAGACGGGTTTGATCCCTGGATTGAGAAGATCCCCTGAAGGAGGAAATGACTACCCACTCCAGTGTTCTGGCCTGGAGAATTCCATGGACTGTACAGTCTCTGGGATTGTAAGAGTCAGANCTAGTTTGATTTCTGGATCAGGAATATCCCCTGGAGAAAGGATAAGCTGTATTCACTCCAATATCCTTGGGCTTCCCTGGTGACTCAGCTGGTAAAGAATCAGCCTGCAACATGGGAGACTTGGGTTTGATCCCTGGATTGAGAAGATCCCCTGAAGGAGGAAATGGCTACCCACTCCAGTGTTCTGGCCTGGAGAATTCCATGGACTGTACAGTCTCTGGGATTGTAAGAGTCAGACATGAGTGAGTGAATTTCACTTCACTTTCTTCTCTACTTTGTGAGCTTGGCTAAAATTTATCAACTTTGTTTATCTTTTCAAAAACCCAGCTCTTTGTTTCACTTATCTTTTCTGAATTTTTTTTCACCTGTTTTATTTCCTCTCTAATCTTTATTATTTCCTTCCTTCTGCTGATTTTGGGCTTCACTTTTGGGCTTTACTTCTTTTTCTAACTTTTTTAGGTGATAGGTTTGGCTGTTTGACAATTTTCTTCTTTTTTGAGATAGCCCAGGGTCACCATGAACGTCTCTCTTAGAAATGCTTTTGCTGCAACCCATAGACTGTGGAACTCAAGGTATCTTCCTCTTGGACTTCTTGGTTGACTTGGTTTTTTAGAGCATGTTTGTTAGGTTCCTTTTGTTTGTGTTCCTCCCACTTTTCTTCCTGTAATTCATTCTGAGTTTCACACCATTGCAATCAGAAATGTATACATGCTTTATATAGGTTTATTTATGTCTCAGTGTGAGTCTCTTTGGATCATCTTGTTTGGGATTCCTTGTTTCCTATACCTGGAAATCTGTTTCCTTTTTCAGGTTTAGGAAGTTTTTAGCCAAAATATCATCAAATATATTTTCTTCTCCTTTCTATCTCCCTCCTCTTTATTTGATCCCTATAATGTGATTATTGGGCATCCCTGGTGGCTCAGTAGTAAAGAATCAGCCTGCCAAATAAGAAACACAGGTTCAACCCCTGGATGGGGAAGATCCCCTAAAGAAGGAAACAGCAACCCACTGCAGTATTCTTGCCTGGGAAATCCCATGGCCAGAGGAGCCTGGTGGGCTATAGTCCATGGGGTCACACAGAGTCAGACACAACTTAGCCACTAAACAACAACAAATGTGATTGTAAGTGTGTTTCATATACCAGAGTTCCCTTAAACTATTCTTATTTTTTAAATTCGGTTTTCTACTATTCTGATTGAATGATTTCCACTACCCGGTCCCCAGATTGCCAATCCATTCTGCTGCATTCTCTCAGTCTGTTATTATTCCCTCTGGTGTAATTTTTATTTTACTTATTATATTTTTCAGTTTTTTTTTTCTGTTGAAGTTCTGAGTTCATCCATTTTTCTCCCAGTCATAAGCATATTTATGACAATTATTTGGAACTCTTTATCTGCTTATCTCCATTTTATTTAGCTCTTTTTCCAGTGTTTTGTCTTTCTCATTCATTGGAGTTTATTCATCTCCTCATTTTGCATAACTCTGTGGGTTTTTTAAAATATATATTTATTAGATATATCAGTTACATTTCCAAGTCTTTAATGAATGACATTTTGTAGGTGTCCTATGGGTCCAGTGGTGCAACCCCTCCCCCAGCATCAGAGCCAGGAGCTCCGAGGATATCTCCATGTGGACTGTGTACACCTTCTTTTGGTAGCTGGGACATGATTGCTGCAGACACACTGGCAGGCAGGGCTGGTCTCTGGCCCAGCTGGCCTCAAAGGATTGAAACTGCTGCAGACACCCTGATGAGTGGAGCAAGTCCTGTCCCAGTTACCTGTGAGGGTTGGTGGGCAGAACTGGCCCCCAGCCTGGCTGTGTGAGGCCTGGCCACAGTGACCTCAGCAGGTGCACTGGTGGGTGGGGCTGGGCCCCCAGGGTGGGAACTGTTTGTAAGGGCAGCCATGACCTCTGGGTCATGCCCACTGGGTGAGGCAGAAGCTACACTGGAAGGGCCAGCTGGGGCAAGCAGTTTGGGACGTGTGGGTCCTCAGGATGCATGGTGTTAACTGGGTTGACTGAGAGTGGCAGAAATAGCTCATGAGGATTTTCACACCTATAACAGCGATATTGGCCTACAGTTTTCTTATGATATTTTTGTCTGACTTTGGTATTGGGGTAATGCTGGGCTCGTAAGTTTGGAAATATTCCCTCTTCTGTGATTTTCAGACAGATCTGAGGAGAACTAGCATTAATTCTTCTTTTAAATATTTGGTGGAATTCACAAATGAGGCCTGCTAGTCTTGTACTTTTCTTTATTGCCAGGTTTTTATTACTAATTAAATTTCCACACTAGTTATAAGTCAGCTTACACTTCCTATTATAATTTAATTTGGTTGGTTATATATATATATTATTTTTTAGTTTATTTTACTTTACAATACTCTATTGGCTTTGCCATACATTGACATGAAGCCACCACAGGTGTACACGAGCTCCCAATCCTGAATCCCCCTCCCACCTCCCACCCCACAACATCTCTCTGAATCATCCCCGTGCACCAGCCCCAAGCATCCTGCATCCTGCATCAAACATAGACTGGCACCTCATTTCTTACATGATAATATACATGCTTCAATGCCATTCTTCCAAATCATCCCACCCTCTCCCTCTTCCTCAGAGTCCAAAGTCCATTCTATATGTCTGTGTCTCTTTTGTTGTCTCACATACAGGGTCATCATTACTATCTTTCTAAATTCCATATATATGTGTCAGTATACTGTATTGGTGTGTTTCTTTCTGGCTTACTTCACTCTGTATAATAGGCTCCAGTTTCATCCATCTCATTAGAACTGATTCAAATGTATTCTTTTTAATGGCTGAGTAATACTCCATTGTGTATATGTACCACAGCTTGCTTATCCATTCATCTGTTGATGGACATCTAGGTTGTTTCCATGTCCTGGCTATTATAAACAGTGCTGCAATTAACTGCTGGGCATACACACCGAGGAAACCAGAATTGAAAGAGACACATGTACCCCAATGTTCATTGCAGCACTGGTTATATATTTTAAAAGCAATCTTAGACCTCTATACTCCAGCTACACAGTGTAGCTACTCTTTCTGACAGGAGTATACTACTAAATATAACTTTCTTAACTCTTGACCCTCAGGTGGTGTGGACTCATAATTCTTCCATTATGGATGATCTCCTGGGATGTTGAGATAAGGTGAGATTCCTACATAACATCCTTAAACTTGGAACTTAAATTAACTAAGCACACCAAGATTGAGGAGAGAGACTATACAAAGGGAACCTGACCTAAACCCTAACGTAACAAAAGCTGGTGTCAAGGGAAAAGCAAGCAAAATTTTTAAAATCGGCTTTGGATTTAGAGCAAGTTCATGAAGGAACAAGAGATCATATTGTTGAATTAGATATGTTCTGCTTGTAGGAAGTAGGGATCTAGGCTATGGCCAGGGAGGCTGTGATAATACTAGTTTCATTGGTTGGACAGCATCACCAATTCAATGGATAAGAGCTTGGGCAAACTCCAAGAGACAGTGTGGGATAGGGAGACCTGGCATGCTGCAGTCCATGGGGTCACAAAGGGTTCGACATGACTTAGGGACTGAACAACAAATAGCTTACAGTCACAGTATCCAGGTAAGACCTAGATAAAGTAGGCAGGATTTGAAGGAACAAAGTACCTTATATTACCCCCTGACTCCAGTGTGATGTCATAGGGACAGGAATGAAAGCCACAAGAAATGGGAGTGCCCATGGCTTAGATAACTATTGGAAATAACTGCTAGAATATTATAATGTTTAGGCTCAATCCCATTTACTTCTTGCTGCCTTTTGTTTTGTGCAATATTCATTTTTAATTAAAGAACTTACATAATTGAGTACTTTTTTTAATGTCTCTGCATTCTATGATGTGAACAGCACAAAGAGTTGAGGTTCTGTAGTAATTCAAAGAGGATGATGTCTCATAACCAAGTCAGTGGCATGCATGTACTGAGAAGTCATCGGGTTTTGTGTGTATTTATAAAATGGACCAGTGGGATTCCTTAAAATATTACATATAAGGTATGAGAGAAAAGAGATTCAAACACAAGGCTTTTGAGTAGCAGGAAAGAAGGAGTCATGGGACTGCTGACTAGCACTAGGTCTTATACTCAAGCACCGTCCCGCTGCTTCATGGATGATAAACAGCTCTGCACACCCATTTTGATGTTGGCAAGTCCTAATTATTACGTGACTGGAAATGTCATCACTAGACCCAGACCACTGCACCAGGTTTCTTTTTCTTAAACTTCTTTTCCTTGTATGATGGTAAAATTTTACATGCCTATAAGGCTGCTCACATTTCTTGTTCAGGCTTTGTTTGTATGAAAAATGAGTGAATCATAAGGTAACTTTCCTTTTACTGTTTGTGACTAATGATGGTTGCTCATGTTAGAGATATTACTTGGCTTTGGGAACCTTATAATATTGGACTTGTACTGGAACCGAGGCCATTACTTCTTCATTGGTGAGGTATATGACCTACAGGCTGGTGACATTTCTTGTGTAAGGTTAAGAAGAAGCAGACTTCTCTTTTGGAAAACAGCTTCTTTTAAGGCATGCTACACTCTATTTCTTTATGTATTGTTAGTATTTACTGTTAATTTTAGGCTTTCCACCTGTCCTAACCATGCTCTTAAGAAACAAGCAAGACGTTTTGAACTAAAAGTGTAACATCATTTGTGTGTGTGTGTGTGTGTGTGTGTGTGTGTGTGTGTGTGTAAATGTCAGAGGGAATTATAGGAGCAGAGATGGGAAATGAGTGTAAGTCACTGGTCTCCAGTTACATCCTTTCTTCTGTGATTCCTTCCAACCATCTAACAAGAACTTAGTCTCTTTCAAAGCTAGTAGTATGAATAGACAGGTATATATAAATAGATATAGAACTAGAGATAGGTAGAGATATATATAATTTCTAAACAGCCTGGGGAAACAAAGGAGTCACAAGATAAATGTAGAAAATGCATATGTGAAAGATTGTAAATAAGGGCTTGCATGACCACACAAATGCTAGTTGTCAGGATTAATACTTGAGAATTCTATAGTATGTAAATTTGTATTGGATAGAGGAAAAGAGAGGGAAAAAAGAAAGCATAGGTCAATATCCCCATTTTCTATGGAAACATGAAAAATGACCCAGATTAAATGTGTTTAAAATGGTCTTTAGGGTTTTCTTCATTCCACATAAGTCATCTTAATAAAACATTTTTATGAAATACTTTGAAAACACATTTCCATTTCCCATTTGCTTTGCTTACCTATTTATTACTTGATACTGGCCCTTGTGATGGGGAGTTCATAGAACGCAACCTATTGCACTTGATATTTCCTTCTTTGTCTCAGGACATAGACATAAGTCTAGCATCCTTACCATAACAATCCATGTACAGCCCCTAGCATAGATTTAGCACTCAATAACATTTTGTGAATGGACTAGTAAATAAAAGAGGAATTCACATTCTTTGTAAAAACATAAAATACATCTGTATGCAAATAAAGAGTTGCATGATACATAGACAAATGGCAGAAAGACTTGTCTTACTGAAAGTATTTAATGGGAGGGATTGTTCGTGGGGATGTAGAGGCCCAAAGAAGTCAAACAATAAGCCAACTTATTTGAAGAAATAAATCTTAACAATTAAAGCTGTCTATATTGGAGCCTATAGTCCTGGAAGATCATGAGTTCCCAAGACTGGTAATATTTAGGCAAAGATGGGGCACAAATTGTCAGACTAAAGGGACATTCCTGCCTCAGATGAAATGTTGATCCTTACCCAGATCTTGACTGGATAATTTACCAAATCCACTTCATAAATAAATGCAAAAGTATCTTTATGTTCTTAGTGATGTTGCCAACAGAAGAGTGGGTCCAACCTTTGTCTCTAATAGAAGAATGGGCTTTCTGAGGAGAGTACAAAGTCAGCAATTTGAGTCCAGAGGTTACCAGACTACACAGAACCTTGAGCCCAGATCAGACTGGTGACTCTGAATTGCAGGATACAAGTTAGCTTTTTGGTGTACCAGGAAAGAACTAAGAGCTTCCCAGGTGGTGTTAGTGGTGCCAATGCAGGAGACATAAGAGACAAGGAGTTTGATCCCTGGGTTGAGAAGATCACCTGGAGAAGGGAATGGCAACCCACTCTAGTATCTTACCTGGAGAATCCCGTGCTCAGAGGAACCTGGTAGGCTATAGTTCATAGGGTCATGAAGAGTTGGACATGACTGAAGTGACCTAGCATACACACAAAACAGAACTGAGCATGGAGACTCTGGCAGCCCCCTCAGTTCAGTTCAGTCGCTTAGTTGTGTCCAACTCTTTGCAACCCCATGAATCGCAGCATGCCAGGCCTCCCTGTCCATCACCAACTCCCGGAGTTCACTCAGACTCACGCCCATAGAGTCAGTGATGCCATCCAGCCATCTCATCCTCGGTCGTCCCCTTCTCCTCCTGCCCCCAATCCCTCCCGGCATCAGAGTCTTTTTCGATGAGTAAGCTCTTCACATGAGGTGGCCAAAGTACTGGAGTTTCAGCTTCAGCATCATTCCCTCCAAAGAAATCCCAGGGCTGATCTCCTTCAAGATGGATTGGTTGGATCTCCTTGCAGTCCAAGGGACTCTCAAGAGTCTTCTCCAACACCACAGTTCAAAAGCATCAATTCTTCGGCGCTCAGCCTTCTTCACAGTCCAACTCTCACATCCATACATGACCACAGGAAAAACCATAGCCTTGACTAGACGGACATTTACCTATCATTCCCTCACCCCAACTTCAGCATTCCACCAATCCCACTCTATCTCCACCTGCGCCTCAACTCCTATGTTTGTCTGATCCAGACATCATTTATACATCCTTTTGCAGGAACAGTCTTAAGACTCGTTCACAAATCTGCTTGGTCTTGAGCCCATAGATGATGGGATTCACCATGAGTCGGAAGAGCAGATAGAAGTTGGCAAGAAGGATGTGCACATGCGGAGCAGTCTGGTGAGCTACCTGATGCATGACTGAGGACATGACGGGAGGTGTGTAGAAGGTTAAAACGGCAACTATGTGGGATACACAGGTCCCAAAGGCTTTGTAGTGAGCCCCCTGAGAGGCAAACTATAGAACTGCCTGGAGGATGAAGATATAAGACAGAATAACAAAGAGCAGGTCCAACACTACTATGAACATGGCCACAGCAATGCCATAGATGTTGTTGAAGCGAGTGTCCCCACAGGCCAGCCTTACCACGGCCATGTGCTCACAGTAGCAGTGGGCAATCACTGGACCTCGGCAGTAGTGGAAGCGTCGGAGCAGAAAGGGCAGTGGAGTCATTAGTGTCACAGCCCGAGTCACAGCAGCCAAGCCGATCTTGGTGATAAGTGGCCCGGTGAGGATGGTGCTGTAGTGCAGCAGCTTGCAGATGGCCACATAGCGGTCAAAGGCCATGGCCAGCAGCACTGCCGACTCCATGATGGAGAAGGAGTGGAGAAAGAACATCTGGACCAGACAGGCATAAAAGTTGATCTCTTGATCCCTGAACCAGAAGATGACCAGCATTTTGGGTACAGTTGAAGAGGAAAAGCCTGAATCAGTGGCTGCCAAAATGGCCAGGAAGAGGTACATGGGCTCATGCAGGCCTGCATCAGCCTGAATGATGAAGAAGAGGGTGCAGTTGCCAAGCACGGCCAGTGTATAGGCTGAGCAGAAAGGAATAGAGATCCAGACATGGGTGCTACAGGCCTGGGATCTCCACCAACAGGAAAACTGCTGGGTGAGTTAAGGTGATACTGAAGGCTGACAGAGTCAACAGAAATTTCTCTCTCAACAGAAATTCCCTTCCACAGCGCCCTTCTGGAGAGTGTACAGTGTCAGCAGGATTACAGTGTTCAGGTTCAAACTCTGATCATTTACGTGGAAGGCTTAGCCCTTGATCTTACTACTGAACCTTAAAAGAAATTAGAAAATAATCCTAATATGAATTGTGGAACATTATATTTCACATCTTCCCTTAAGATGCTCATAAAACTATCGAGTGGCCAGGCCATTAAATAAAAATAGAGCTAGTAAGGCATCCTTCATAATGGAATTCAGTGGATGAAAACTTTTGTGGTCAAGTACAGTGCTATGAAGGACACAGATACCTATTTAATTCAAAACTTACCCAAAAACATTCACTGTCTTCCTTTGCCTCCCAACTCAACCTATACTCCTAATTATAAAGGGGCGTTTCTCTTCTGAAATGTAAAGAAGCTTGAATACATAACAAACAATTAAGCCTGATTATTCACTTCCTATGATAATTCACTCCCCTCCAAGTTCTAAATATTTTCTCTAAGAAAGGTTCTTAGAGAACATCAACATGCCAGCAAATTTGGAAAACTCAGCAGTGGTCAGAGGACTGGAAAAGGTCAGTTTTCATTCCAATTCCAAAGAAAGGCAATGCCAAAGAATGCTCAAACTACCGAACAATTGCACTCATCTCACACGCTAGTAAAGTAATGATCAAAATTCTCCAAGCCAGGCTTCAACAGTATGTGAATCGTGAACTTCCAGATGTTCAAGCTGGGTTTAGAAAAGGCACAGGAACCAGAGATCAAATTGCCAACATCTGCTGGATCCCTGAAAAAGCAAGAGAGTTCCAGAAAAATATCTACTTCTGCTTTATTGACTATGTCAAAGCCTTTGACTATGCGTATCACAACAAACTGGAAAACTCTGAAAGATATGGGAATACTAGACCACCTGACCTGCTTCCTGAGAAATCTGTATGCGGGTCAAGAAGCAACAGTTAGAAGTGGACATGGAACAACAGACTGGTTCCAAATAGGGAAAGGAGTACATCAAGGCTGTGTGTTGTCACCCTGCTTATTTAACTTATATGCAGAGAACATCATGAGAAGCGTTGGGCTGGATGAAGCACAAACTGGAATCAAGATTGCTGGGAGAAATATCAATAACCTCAGATATGCAGATGACAGCAACCTTATGGCAGAAAGCAAAGAATTAAAGAGCCTCTTGATGAAAGTGAAAGAGGAGAGTGAAAATATTGGCTTAAAACTCAACGTTCAGAAAACTACAGTCATGGCATCCAGTCCCATCACCTCATGGAAAACAGTAGGAAACAGTGGAAACAGTGGCAGACTTTATTTGGGGGGCTCCAAAATCACTTCAGATGGTAAATACAGCCATGAAAATTAAAGATGCTTGCTCCTTAGAAGAAAACTTAGACAGCATATTAAAAAGCAGAGACATTACTTGGTCTGTCTACTCAAAGCTATGGTTTTTCCAGTAGTCATGTGTGTATGTGAGAGTTGGACTATAAAGAAAGCTGAGCACTGAAGAATTGATGCTTTTGAACAGTAGTGTTGGAGAAGACTCTTGAGAGTCCCTTGGACCGCAAGGAGATCCTACCAGTCCATCCTAAAGGAAATCAGTCCCAAATATTCATTGGAAGGATTGATGCTGAAGCTGAAACTCCTATAATTTGGCCACCTGATACAAAGAACTGACTCACTGGAAATGACCCTGATGCTGCGAAAGATTTAAGGCAGGAGGAGAAGGGGACAACAGAGGATGAAATGGTTGGATGGCATCACCAACCCAATGGACATGAGTTTGCGTAAACTCCAGGAGTTGATGCTAGACAGGGAGGCCTGGTGTGCTGCAATTCATGAGGTCTCAAAGAGTCAGACAAGACTGAGTGACTGAACTGAATAGAAGAAAGTTCTATAGGTCTTTACTTGACATTCAGGAACCTTGCTATAAAGCCCCACCTCCAGTTAATTTGAGAATGTGAAAAGCCCTATTGTTCTCCTTCTCTGAATTTTAGACTTCATTTCTACCTACTTCTGCCTTCACCTACTTTCTTTCTAGAAGTCATGACATTCAGAAGAGATGCTCCACTCTCACCTTTCTACAAGACTAACCTCTGAATTTCTTGAAATTTTATACCATTCTTCTTCCTTCTCTGATCTTTCATCTCCTTTTTCCTTCTTTGATCATCATTTACTGTGAAAGTGCATGATCATATTTGTTTCTAAAATTTTGAACTGTCCCTTCTCTTTTATTCTCAGTTTCTACATAAAAATTTTCTTCTGAAGGTTAGCTGAGATAATTTTTTTTTAATACTTTGCACAGTGAAGGAATGGATAAAGAAAATGTGGCATATATACATAATGAAATACTATTCAGCCATAAAAAATGATAAATTCCTGCCATTCCTGGGTTGTTCCTGTAATTATTTTTTAAACTATCTCTGTTCAGAGAATTTTCAAACGCATACCTTCTATTCTCAGGTCCAGACTAGTATATCGTACTACCTGTTGGATATCTCCTCTTAGATATTTCACAGTCATCTCAAACAAAATACAGTGAAAACACATCTTTTCATCTCCTCACAGACTATCTCTTCCCTATGGCTTGTCCATCGTAGTACATATTACTGTTATCCATCTGGTAGTGAGGGCTCCCCAGTGGCACTAGTGGTAAAGAATCTGCCTGCCAATGCAAGAGACTCAAGATACAGTTTCCATCCCTGAGTCAGGAAGATACCCTGGAGAAGGAAATGGCACCCCACTCCAGTATTCTTGCCTACAAGATTCCATGGACAGAGCAGCCTGGCAGGCTACAGCCCATGGGGCTGCAAAGAGTCAGATATGACAACACATCCAGTCGTGAGGTCAGAAACCCAAGGATAATCCTTAGTTTAATCCCTCACCTCTTTCATTATATCTGGTTCATTAGGAAATCCTATCCGTCTGCAAAATGTATTTCACTCCCTACCCTTTTTCTTTTCTCCTGCTAACACTCATTTAAACCACCATCATCTTTCACCCAAACTTCGAAAGCCTCCTAACTGACCTCTGTGGTCTGTATCTTGGACACTCTGTAATCCATTCTCCATACTACAGCTGAAGAGACTATTAAAAAGACAAGTTTATATTATGCCAGCCTTTGCCTAAGACCTTCTTGGAATTACTAATATCACCATACTAACGATGGAATCCACACTCCTCACCCTGGTTTACAGGTTCCTGAAGGGTCTAGTGGAGAAGGCAATAGCACCCCACTCCAAGATTCTTGCCTGGAAAATCCCATGGTCGGAGGAGCCTGGTAGACTGCAATCCATGGGGTTGCTAAGAGTTGAACACAACTTAGCGACTTCACTTTGACGTTTCACTTTCATGCATTGGAGAAGGAAATGGCAACCCACTCCAGTATTCTTGCCTAGAGGATCCCAGGGATGGGGGAGCCTGGTGGGCTGCCGTCTATGGGGTCGCACAGAGTCAGACACAACTGAAGCGACTTAGCAGCAGCAGCAGCAGGGTCTAGTCTCTGCTCATTTTTCAGCCTCTTCCCTTTCTACATCTCCCTTCTCCTTATGCTTCAGTCATATGGCTTCTGTCAGATCTTTCTCAATTACGTGCCCCAGGACCCTTCCCCTGAATTCTTTCATGCTGCTTGTCTCCTCTTTCTGCCCTTTCTGTCTTCCTGAAGTCACATCATCAATTGCTTGTGTCACTAGAAAGCTCTTCCTATAGTTTTCCCCTACCAATCCGTCTATCTACCATGGTGTGACAGACCTCCTGAAAACCACTGGAGATCTCATGACTACAAGAAAAGTTTGAAACTACTCAACATGGATACAAACTTGGTCTTGCCTATATTATTAGCCTCACTTCTTAACATTCCTCTATATATTCATCCTAGGTTCAGCCACACTGGAGAATCTGCCACTACCTGAAACAGTCATGCTTGCAGCTTGAACTATTTATCTGGAATACTTTCCCCTGCCTATTTCCACACCTGGCCAAGATCCTGGCACCTTCTTGGTGAAGCCTTTGCAGACTCCTCCAGGTAGATTTTCTCAGTGTTTTGAAGGGAGACTTATTAATGGGCTGAATTAAATAACACGGGGAGAGTATGATGTGTGTTGCTAATGCACCCATTTGTCCATTCACTGGACTGTTAGTGCTTTTAGTAAAAGGATTGTGCTTTCTTCATTTCTGTATTCATAGACTCTGTTGAACCTGTTTGGTGCTCAGTAGGTGGTTTTTAAATATATGCATGAGGGACTCCATTCCTGGAGAATCTTCCTCCTTTCTGCTGATGGATAATATAACTCTGAGGCAAAGTGAGGCTTACTGGCTGTCTCTTAAGTACCTCCACAAATGGAAATTCTCTAAAATCTTCCATCAGCTTTGGCTAACTAGGTGAGAATAAGAAGTGTTTTTCTTTTTGTTGTTGTTGTTTGTTTGTTTGTTTTTAATTAGAAACATCTCCACATCTAATGTATATCTACATTTTCTCTAAGACAGCATTGGGACCAACAACATGGGAAGCCCCATGACACTGGGGCTGTGTTTTCACATTTACTGCCAGTATATCCATAGTAGAGAAATGTGCTAATAATTCTTGAATGAATGAAAGAATATCCTCTTCTCCATGGTGTCCCCCTTATCCTAAGTGAATGTGCTTCTCCAGTTGCAAACAGGTCTCCCTTCCTCCCTGAGGGCCCACTTCCTAGGAGCTCCATCACAGGCCCTCCAGTTTCTTTGCCCACACAACCTCAACCTTACTGGTTGACCAGTCTTGTTGAAAATGCCTTATAATTCACCATCTTCCCCCTTTCCAGATTCAACAAAAATATACCTCTAATGTCATTCACAATCCAACTCTGCTTATCTGGTTTCTTCTCTTTCCTACCACCCTTCCACCCACGTGGCAGGCGTGTTCTGTCAAGTCCTTACCTGTCATTGTCTTGTTTCTTGCCTCCAAAGCCAAAATGTGAGCAAATGACTAAAGAAAGCCTGTGTCATTTATTTCAATGTCTCCCCCAAAATTGTATGTGGCTCCATATCTAGAGAGCATTCAGTCAGGGTAGTAAACTGTTAGGTAGGCTACCTTTTTAATCTGAGAGCATCTCAGAATGATGTATTTGGGAAGCAGAGTCCCCAAGTGATCATGGAGGAAATAAGGGGCAAATGAAAGGACCAATTTCACATCTTCAAACTTTAATGCCAAGATTCAACCTACAGGACCACACTGAAAATATAGCGCTCATTGATGCTGAACCTTTAATAACCAAGTATAATTGATCTGTCCCTTCCATCTCCTTATTTTTGATTTCTCCTTTTTTCTCTAGACTATTTCAGCAGCTGTGACTGAGGCAGGGCCAGACTGAGGCAGAAGGAGAGCAAGCAGCACTCACAGGAGGGAGGTATAACCTGGTCTGTGTTACATGGCTAAAATCTGCATGAGGTGGTCCCTAACACACAACACAGGAACACAGGCCTTGGAGGCAGCAGAGGATTTCTTCTAATAATAATGGCAGGACCTGAGGCTTGTAGAAGATCAAGTATTGGGGGAGGGGTGAGAGAAGTTCTCCTCTTAGACAAGGACAGACATACAAGGATGAGAATGACAGAAGATGAGAAGTCATGACCTCAAGTCAGGAGATAAGGTCATGCCACAGAGAAGGTATATTTTCTATCTGGGTATAAGAGTCCATGAGAGATGGATCTGCCCTGTGGTCCCTCGGCTCATGTCCCTGATCTAACCTGTTCTCCTCAAACATGAAGGACTCTTCTATTGGCTCTTTACTCAAACTTTGTGTCATCCCTCTAGTGATTACTATATGGTCAGATTTCTGCTGTTATACCAGTCATTCTGGTTTTCTCTGCCAGCCCCAACTCACTTGGCCTCTTTCTTGGATCTGTTCCAGGCCTCTGCTCCAGCCCTCCAGGAGCCAGCTGATCCCAGCAGAAGGCCCCCTCCCAGGTATGCATGCCTCACATCCCAGTTGTGCATCTCCCTTACCGTGCCCCGTGTCCTCATGCCCACCATCCACCACAGGTCATGTGCTCTCATCCCCCAGCATGAGGCTTGGTTCATTTTTTTGGAGACTTCAGGACAAATGGTACCATTTTCCTCTGTTAGTGAGGGAAGGGTGGGAAAGAGGGTTATAGAGAGGTCTGGCTAATCTTCATGATCAATTACTCTACTTCCAAAAGAAAAAGGAAGTAGCAGGCCCTGTCCCTGAGGTACAGCCAAAGGGGACCCAAGATGGACTTGGTGTCTTCTCTGGGGTGACTCTGGGGACATTCTGTTCCTGTCTCCAGTCCTCTGGGGTCCCTCCCCGGCTCCCCTCACATCCTATTATATCAGGCATGTCTCCCTGGAGGCAGAGCATCCTCTGGTCTCAGTGACCACAGTGCCTCTCTCCACCCTCACCCTCCTTCCTGCGGGGCCTGCTGAGAACACAGCCTCCCCTGAATATGCAAACAGCTGCCTAATGTGTGTGCTTTCTGAGTGTTACTTATTTAAGTAGGAATCAGTCACAACTGAGTCAAGGTTTGCTATTTATTTTGTGTTTGACTTAATCTTGAGTTTTGATTTTATGCTCTATTGTGGACAGAACTATGAGCTAAGGTTATGAGTGAGAAATTAGGTTTGAGTCCCAATCTGTGACTTTGATGAGGCTATTAACCTCTCTGCTCCTTGGATTGTCTCCTTATCTATCATTTGGAGACCTTCATCCCTGTCCTGCCTACCTCTCATGATTTAGGGAAGATCCAATGTGATCACTAGAGAATAACTATCAATGTCATCATTATTGCTTAAGTAACCATTAATAACAACACTAAAGGGGACGCTATCCTACTGTGACTGTTCTCAGCATCCGCTGTTCTGCCATGGTCCCAGAGGGGAAGCTTGTTTTCCCAATGGCAAGCTCTGTCTTTTAACATGAACTCACTCTATGAACCATCCTGACAGCTCCTACTGGGCCATCCCAACATCTCCTACTGTATCCTGCAGGCCAACCCTCTCTTCCCACAAAGACATCAGGATCCTGCTCAGATGTCCTAACATTTGTCCCTAAGGGAAAAGGACTCACCTGTCTCTCCTGGTGTCTTCAGAACACACTGGGGTGAGGCAGACCTTCTACACAGAGCCTGTGTCAGTAGAGTCTGAGTTAGTCTGAGGAGACAAAGTCTATCTTGAGGTTTCCATGATCCAGACTTAAGGTTCACATGCTGATGTTGGGAGCAGTCTGGAAGATACCCAGGTTGAGTTGGAAAAAGATCATGGTAATTCTATATTTACTTTTTAAAGGAACTACCATGCCATTTTCCCCAGTGGCTGTATCATTTTGTAGTCCCACCAACAATGGGCAAGATTTCAGTTTTAGCACTTTCACTGACACTTGTAATTATCTGTTTTTTTATAATAGCCATCCTAACAGATATGAAATGGTAGCCCATTGTGTTATGATTTGCTTTTCCCTAATGATCCAGAAAATGAAGATCATGGCATCTGGTACCATCACCTCATGGCAAATAGATGGGGAAACAGTGTCAGACTTTATTTTTGGGGGCTTCAAAATCACTGCAGATGGTGACTGCAGCCATGAAATTAAAAGACGCTTACTCCTTGGAAGAAAAGCAGAGACATTACTTGGCCAACAAAGGTCCGTCTAGTCAAAACTATGGTTTTTCCAGTGGTCATGTATGGATGTGAGAGTTGGACTGTGAAGAAGGCTGAGAACCAAAGAATTGATGCTTTTACACTGTGGTGTTGGAGAAGACTCTTGAGAATCCCTTGGACTGCAAGGAGATCCAACCAGTCCATTCTGAAGGAGATCAGCCCTCGGATTTCTTTGGAAGGAATGATGCTAAGGCTGAAACTCCAGTACTTTGGCCACCTCATGCGAAGAGTTGACTCATTGGANGGGGAGGGGTGAGAGAAGTTCTCCTCTTAGACAAGGACAGACATACAAGGATGAGAATGACAGAAGATGAGAAGTCATGACCTCAAGTCAGGAGATAAGGTCATGCCACAGAGAAGGTATATTTTCTATCTGGGTATAAGAGTCCATGAGAGATGGATCTGCCCTGTGGTCCCTCGGCTCATGTCCCTGATCTAACCTGTTCTCCTCAAACATGAAGGACTCTTCTATTGGCTCTTTACTCAAACTTTGTGTCATCCCTCTAGTGATTACTATATGGTCAGATTTCTGCTGTTATACCAGTCATTCTGGTTTTCTCTGCCAGCCCCAACTCACTTGGCCTCTTTCTTGGATCTGTTCCAGGCCTCTGCTCCAGCCCTCCAGGAGCCAGCTGATCCCAGCAGAAGGCCCCCTCCCAGGTATGCATGCCTCACATCCCAGTTGTGCAGCTCCCTTACCGTGCCCCGTGTCCTCATGCCCACCATCCACCACAGGTCATGTGCTCTCATCCCCCAGCATGAGGCTTGGTTCATTTTTTTGGAGACTTCAGGACAAATGGTACCATTTTCCTCTGTTAGTGAGGGAAGGGTGGGAAAGAGGGTTATAGAGAGGTCTGGCTAATCTTCATGATCAATTACTCTACTTCCAAAAGAAAAAGGAAGTAGCAGGCCCTGTCCCTGAGGTACAGCCAAAGGGGACCCAAGATGGACTTGGTGTCTTCTCTGGGGTGACTCTGGGGACATTCTGTTCCTGTCTCCAGTCCTCTGGGGTCCCTCCCCGGCTCCCCTCACATCCTATTATATCAGGCATGTCTCCCTGGAGGCAGAGCATCCTCTGGTCTCAGTGACCACAGTGCCTCTCTCCACCCTCACCCTCCTTCCTGCGGGGCCTGCTGAGAACACAGCCTCCCCTGAATATGCAAACAGCTGCCTAATGTGTGTGCTTTCTGAGTGTTACTTATTTAAGTAGGAATCAGTCACAACTGAGTCAAGGTTTGCTATTTATTTTGTGTTTGACTTAATCTTGAGTTTTGATTTTATGCTCTATTGTGGACAGAACTATGAGCTAAGGTTATGAGTGAGAAATTAGGTTTGAGTCCCAATCTGTGACTTTGATGAGGCTATTAACCTCTCTGCTCCTTGGATTGTCTCCTTATCTATCATTTGGAGACCTTCATCCCTGTCCTGCCTACCTCTCATGATTTAGGGAAGATCCAATGTGATCACTAGAGAATAACTATCAATGTCATCATTATTGCTTAAGTAACCATTAATAACAACACTAAAGGGGACGCTATCCTACTGTGACTGTTCTCAGCATCCGCTGTTCTGCCATGGTCCCAGAGGGGAAGCTTGTTTTCCCAATGGCAAGCTCTGTCTTTTAACATGAACTCACTCTATGAACCATCCTGACAGCTCCTACTGGGCCATCCCAACATCTCCTACTGTATCCTGCAGGCCAACCCTCTCTTCCCACAAAGACATCAGGATCCTGCTCAGATGTCCTAACATTTGTCCCTAAGGGAAAAGGACTCACCTGTCTCTCCTGGTGTCTTCAGAACACACTGGGGTGAGGCAGACCTTCTACACAGAGCCTGTGTCAGTAGAGTCTGAGTTAGTCTGAGGAGACAAAGTCTATCTTGAGGTTTCCATGATCCAGACTTAAGGTTCACATGCTGATGTTGGGAGCAGTCTGGAAGATACCCAGGTTGAGTTGGAAAAAGATCATGGTAATTCTATATTTACTTTTTAAAGGAACTACCATGCCATTTTCCCCAGTGGCTGTATCATTTTGTAGTCCCACCAACAATGGGCAAGATTTCAGTTTTAGCACTTTCACTGACACTTGTAATTATCTGTTTTTTTATAATAGCCATCCTAACAGATATGAAATGGTAGCCCATTGTGTTATGATTTGCTTTTCCCTAATGATCCAGAAAATGAAGATCATGGCATCTGGTACCATCACCTCATGGCAAATAGATGGGGAAACAGTGTCAGACTTTATTTTTGGGGGCTTCAAAATCACTGCAGATGGTGACTGCAGCCATGAAATTAAAAGACGCTTACTCCTTGGAAGAAAAGCAGAGACATTACTTGGCCAACAAAGGTCCGTCTAGTCAAAACTATGGTTTTTCCAGTGGTCATGTATGGATGTGAGAGTTGGACTGTGAAGAAGGCTGAGAACCAAAGAATTGATGCTTTTACACTGTGGTGTTGGAGAAGACTCTTGAGAATCCCTTGGACTGCAAGGAGATCCAACCAGTCCATTCTGAAGGAGATCAGCCCTCGGATTTCTTTGGAAGGAATGATGCTAAGGCTGAAACTCCAGTACTTTGGCCACCTCATGCGAAGAGTTGACTCATTGGAAAAGACTCTGATGCTGGGAGGGATTGGGGGCAGGAGGAGAAGGGGACAACCGAGGATGAGATGGCTGGATGGCATCACGGACTCGATGGACATGAATCTGAGTGAACTCCAGGAGTTGGTGATGGACAGGAGGCCTGGCATGCTGCGATTCATGGGGTGGCAAAGAGTTGGACATGACTGAGTGACTGAACTGAACTGAACTGAATGGTTAGTGAGGTTGAGTGTCTTGTGCTTATTGGCCATTTAGATTCAAATCTTTTGTCCATTGTGAGTTGCATTATTTTTGTTTTGCTGTTGTAGTCCTTTATGTTTTCTAGATATTAATCTCTTATCAGCAAATGATTTTCAAATGCTTTCCCCATACTGTAAGTCACCTTTTCATTCTCTTAACAGTGTCCTTTGATGAACAAATGCTTTTATTTTCTTGATGTTCAGTTTATTTATCTGTTTTTCTTTTGNAATGATTTTCAAATGCTTTCCCCATACTGTAAGTCACCTTTTCATTCTCTTAACAGTGTCCTTTGATGAACAAATGCTTTTATTTTCTTGATGTTCAGTTTATTTATCTGTTTTTCTTTTGGTGCCTGCATTTTAGATTTTGCAATGATTTCTTGGCTATGACACCCCATGTCATGAAGCTTTTCATCTATCTTTTCTTCTGAATTTTATAATTTCAGATCTTCTGTTTAGGTCTTTGGGCCATTGAGTTAACTTTTGTGTATGGTATACGAGAATATATTTATTTTGCATGTGGGTATCTAGTTTCTCCAGTGAAGTTTATTGAAGCATCAATAATCAGTCTTTCCATTTTTAATTGAAGTATAATTAATAACTTAAAATTGTATATATTTAAGGTCTACAGCTTGATGTTTTGGTGTTCATCTACATTGCAAAATAGTTACCAAAATCATGCTGAGTAATATATCTATTACCATTTTCTTTTTTTCTTTTTCCCATCAAGATACTACTTAAGATCTGTCTTCTTAGCAGTGGTCAAGTTTATGACTATTAACTGTCAGTAATTCTTAAACACTATCTTACTCAATTCTCTGGTGACATCAAACATGCCCTACTTTCTGGTTTCCTAAATAACACTCTCTGAAAGCTTTCTCCCTATCTTGTTATGTCTTCTTCTGAGTATACTTGAGTGTCTAGTTCACCTCTTCCTAGCCTCTTGTGGTGAAGTCTCTTCTCTAGCTGTACTCATCCTTTAGGTGATTTACTCATTTCTCATGGTTCTAACTATTCTGTGATGAATCCCAAATGTCAGTCTTCAACTCAGATATCTCTATTGAACTTCAAATTGGTAAATATAACTTGTTAACCTGATATTTGGAAAAGGGAAAGGCTACCCACTCCAGTATTCGGCCTAGAGAATTCCATGCACTACAGTCCATGGGGTCACAAAGAGTCGGACACAAATGAGTGACTTTCACTTCACCTGATATCTATGCTTGAATATCTAACATAAACATATATTTCCAAGCTCACACATCAAAAACAGAACTCTGATTTGGTTCCTTTCTTCCTCCACCCTTATAAACCTACTTTAATCTCAGTATTTCCCATTGCACTAAAACCCTTCTAATTCGCCCAATTCCTCAGGCTGGAAGTCTCAAACCTCAAGTTCATCATATTCTTATAACCCTACATCCAGTCCATTCATGAATAAATCCTACCTGCTCCATCTTCAAAGCACATTCCAAACATAATCACTTTTCATTGCCTCTACAATTAATCCTCTGNTGGATGTGAGTCTGAGTGAACTCCCGGAGTTGGTGATGGACAGGGAGGCCTGGCGTGCTGCAATTCATGGGGTCGCAAAGAGTCAGACACGACTGAGCAACTGAACTGAACTGAACTGAACTGAATATATGTATGGTAGAAAGTTGTGGTTTTAATTTGCATTTTTCTGATGCCTAATGAGTTGAGCAACTTTTTGTATGTTTACTTTTCATGCATACACCTTCTATGAAATGTTTGTTAAAATCTTTTGTCCATTTTAATCAAATTTTTTGCTTTGTTATTAATTTGTACTAGCTATTTATGTATTCTGAATACAAGTTGTCTTACCATACACAATGAAAATATTTTTCCAATTTTGTGTCTTGCCATTTGATTTTCTTATTGGTCTGTTTTGATAAAAAAAAACTTTTTAGTTGTGATAAAGTCAAAACAATCAATTTTTATTCTCTGTTTTATAGATTTAGCTTTTAACTTTAGGTTTGTCTTCCAACACAAATAATAATTGTGCATGATGTGAAGTAGAAATCAAGATTTATTTTTTCACATATGGATATCCTGCTGTTCCAGCATTATTTGTCTAAAAGACATTTTTTGCAAATTGAATTTCCTAGGCAACTTTATCAAAAATCAGGCAGCTCTTTATACGTGGATGTACTTCTAGATTTTTTTTTCTTTAATTATTTTTTAAGGCCCTGGAAAGAGCATTTGGGTTAAGTAGAAAGATATTTAGTTGGAGCTAGTGAACTTGTTGATGAACTTGGTGCCCTTGAACATGGTGTTCTTGACCAGCTCCCCAGGAGCAACGGGCACATGGCCACCTGGATCTCCCTAGAAGTAATTATTGAACCCTTATTGTAATGGGCCAAGTGCAATGCCTCCCTGTGATACTGTCAAATATTCAGTGACAAAAGAGTTCATGATGCTCATGGCTTTCAATGAGATACTGTTGTATGGATGACTTGTTTCAGCACTTTGTAGATGTAAATCAAATAGCCCTCTTTCAGCAACTCTAGCGGAGAAGGCAGTAGCACCCCACTCCAGTACTCTTGCCTGGAGAATCCCATGGATGAAGGAGCCTCATAGGCTGCAGTCCATGGGGTCGCTAAGAGTTGGACACAACTGAGCGACTTCACTTTGACTTTTCACTTTCACGCATTGGAGGAGGAAATGGCAACCTACTCCAGTGTTCTTGCCTGGAGATGCCGTCTGTGGGGTCGCACAGGGTTGGACAAGACTGAAGTGACTTAGCAGCAGCAGCAGCATCTCTAGTGCTTTTTCCCTTCCTTTTTCAGAGTTTTAGTTACAGCTTTCTAGAATCCTTTTTTGAAAGATAGTTCCAGCATGGTCAGTGTCTGCTCTATAAAACTGCAACTCTAGAGTCATAGCTCTGGTAGTTCCAATCCACACCAAGTAAGTGAAGACCTCCGTAATTTTTTTTACATAATCAAATATATCAAATACATCAATACTATGCATTCATGCATGCTAAGTCACTTCAGTCATGTCCGACTCTGTGCGACCCCACGGACAGCAGCCCACCAGGCTCCTCTGTCCGCAGGATTCTCCAGGCAAGAACACTGGAGTGGGTTGCCATTTCCTTCTCCATCAATACTATACTGCTTTATTAATGATAACTTTATAATGAGTCTCAAAATGAAGTAGCGTAGGTCATCCAGCACTGTACTTCTGCACTGGTTCTTATTATTCTATGTCCTTTGCATTCCTATATTTTAGAATTCATGTTTTAATTTCTGTAAAGTTTATTGCTATGGTTTTGATTATATAAATCTTATTTCTTTCTCTGATCTTAATGTCCTGATTAGAACCTCCAACATAATGTTCAATAGAATTAGTAAGGCAAGCATCCTTGTCTTGTCTCTAATCTCGGGAAGCATTCAATCTTTCATCATTAAGAATCATGTTAACTATAGGCTTTTTATAGTGTACATTTTACCAATTGTTGAAAGTTTTTATCCAAATGGTATTGAACTTAGTAAGTTAACTTTTCTTTATACAATTAGGTAATTATTTAGTTTTTCCCCTTCATTCTATTAATGGGGTATACTATATTGACTTCTCTTTAAATGTCAAAATATCTTGCATTCCTGGAATACACCCCACTTGGTCATGACGTATTATCATACTTGTATATTACTAGAGCTAATATTTTGATAAGAATATTGTATCAATATTCATAATAGATATGTATCTTATAATTTTCTTTCTTATAATTTCCTTATCATGTTTTTATATCAGGGTTTTGCTTGCCTCATAAACATATTAGAAAGTATTCCTTACTGCTTTATTTTTGGAAAATGTAGGTCCATCTAGTCAAGGTTTTGGTTTTTCCAGTGGTCATGTATGGATGTGAGAGTTGGACTGTGAAGAAAGCTGAGCACTGAAGAATTGATGCTTTTGACCTGTGGTGTTGGAAAAGACTCTTGAGAGTCCCTTGGACTCTCAAGGAGATCCAACCAATCCTTTCTAAAGGATATCACTCCTGGGTGTTCTTGGAAGGAATGATGCTAAAGCTGAAACTCGAATATTTTGGCCACCTCATGTGAAGAGTTGACTCATTGGAAAAAACTCTGATGCTGGGAAGGATTGGGGGCAGAAGGAGAAGGGGACGACAGAAGATGAGATGGCTGGATGGCATCACTGACTCAAAGGACATGAGTTTGAGTGAACTCTGGGAGTTAGTGATGGACAAGGAGGCCTGGTGTGCTGCAATTCATGGAGTCACAAAGAGTCGGACACTATTGAGTGACTGAACTGAACTGAGCTGAATATTTATTTATTCCTAAAATATTTGATAGACTTCTACAGGAAATATCTGGATCTGACATTTCTTTTTTTTGTTTTGTTATTATACATTCAATTTTTCATAAATATAGGTATATTCAGATTTTCTACTTTCCCAAGCTCTCCAATTTTCCCTAAATTACCAAAATAATATAATTGTCAAAATAATATACCAATATATTACAAAATTGTTTATGACTTCCTCTTATTCTCTCAGTTCTGTAGGACCTGTCACTTCTTTTATTTCTGATATAGGTTATTTGTGTGAGTTTGCCCTGTTCTATCATGCCAGTGGGGGTGGGGGAGGGGGGAAGGGAGAGAAATGTATCTATTTTATTAATTTTTAGAACCAATTTGCAGATTTTTTTAATTTTCTTTATTGTTTGCTTTTTCTTTCATTGATTTTTGCTGTTTTTTATTTCCATTCTTCTGTTTACTCTGGGTTTAGTCTGCTCTTCTCTTTTAGTGGCCAGGATCACTGCGCTCTCTCTTCTTCTCCAGCTGATCCCTCATCACATGTACTGCTCTATTGTCTCATCTTCTTCTCGGGCCCTCCACTTTCCTTCATCTGAGAGTCAGTTTTCTGGCCCTTTTGGTCCCTTTATCCTTTCTGACACCCACTTTTTAAGCATTCTCCCAGCAATGTTAGGAATCTAAGACTTTCTCACTACACCACTTTTCTCTATTTTATAAACCCAATAGGCCAGGGGCTAACATTGTATCTTATTTAAATGAGTGATTGCTGCTGCTAAGTTGCTTCAGTTGTGTCCAACTCCATGTGACTCCATAGATGGCAGCCCACCAGGCTCCCCCATCCCTGGGATGCTCCAGGCAAAAACACTAGAGTGGGTTGCCATTACCTTCTCCAATGCATGAAAGTGAAAAGTGAAAGTGAAGTCGTTCAGTCGTGTCCGACTCTTAGCAACCCCATGGACTGCAGCCTACCAGGCTCCTCTGTCCATGGGATTTTCCAGGCAAGAATACTGGAGTGGGTTGCCATTGCCTTCTTCATGAAATGAGTGATTAGACAGGCTTAAACAAGTGACTGACATTAATATATACTTTGAAGCAAGGAATGACTGTAAAATGACTGCCTAATCCATCTCATGTCAGAAGACACTAGATATCTTGGTGGCTGGAACCAAAAGAATGTCCTTGTGAACTGGGTTGGAACAACTTCCATTGAGTTTTTCCAAGAATGAAGATAGCTTGCAAAGTTATAAGGTTGGTATACAGAGCTTGAGCCACCCAGGGTACAAAGTCAGAAGAGGAAAAGACAGTAAAGAAAAAAAGAAATTGATGAAATAAAAGTTTGTATAGGGGAGACAGATGAAAGTGATGAATAGAACATAGAACTCACCTCTTCCCGTAGATACATCAAAAATACATCTACACATGGAACAGTTCTCAAAGAATACCTACTGAACACCAGCAGATCTCATTTAACTGAAGCTGCAGGAAGGATCACCACATAACCAAGCAGAACAAAAGAAAGAAAANACTCACCTCTTCCCGTAGATACATCAAAAATACATCTACACATGGAACAGTTCTCAAAGAATACCTACTGAACACCAGCAGATCTCATTTAACTGAAGCTGCAGGAAGGATCACCACATAACCAAGCAGAACAAAAGAAAGAAAAAGAAATGAGGAAAGGACTTGCACCCCTGGGAGGGAGCTGTGAAAGAGGAATGTCTCCTAGAAACTGCCTTCACTGGCCAGATCAGCTGGGATAAAGAGAGTGCTTTGGAGATTCAGAGGAGAATGTAGCAACTGGCTTGAGGCAGACAGAACAGAGAGAGACCAGCACAGATGGTCGTAGGCACCTCACTGCACTCCCCAGGCTGAGACATAGATCTGCTGATGCACAAAGGGGCTGGGTGCTGAAACTGAGACTTCAGTAAAGAGACCCAGGGATGTCCACCCCTGAAGTTGTGTGTGTGTACACAGCTGTGTTGTTTGGCAGGTTTATACCACAGGGGTCTTTGTGAGCTCAGTGCCTAGGGAACATCCAAGCAGATCACTGAGGCTCCTGAGACTGGGGTGGGTATGGCATGAGCAGCTGCAGACTTTACAGGCACGCACATGCAGAGACAGGGCTGGGTCTGGGCTGATTCTGTAGCTCTAGGTGCATGAGTACGTCAGGTCCCAATGCCTGACTTCAGCAGATGTGCACTGGCAGATATGCACCAGTGGCTTTGTGAGCACAACTCCTGAGGGATGTCCAGGGTAATTGATTGTGCTGTCAGGTTGAGGCAGATATAAGGGTAATGCCTGTTACCTGTTTTGTGAGCCCACAAAACAGGTAACAGGTGACACCAAAGAGAGCACCTCCAGGTGGACAGCTCCTGGGAAAGGGCACTTAGGCGCTCCTCTCCCAGCAAAAGTATTCCAGTCCAGCCAGCATTACATTGCAGCTCAGAAATGGATCTGGGGGCTTCTCCTCCAGCAATGGGAGCAGGGCTCCCCACAGGCTGTTACAACCACAGAGCAAAGAGGAGGCCCCACCCAACCTCCAGAGCAGTCTCTTGTCACCACAACACCAATTGGAACCCCTATCATGGGGATAATGACCAGCACACACTGAGGAAAGACATGGCAGACAACCATACTAAAAACAGCCCTTATAATCAAAGTATCAGGCTCACAGAGGCTCCACAGGGACACTCTCATATAAAAACAGCCCTTCAAGACCACAGTAGATAATTGTTTCTCCCAAATTCATAGTCAGAGAAATGAAACTAAAATGAGGAAGAGGAACCACTCCCAACTAAAAGAATAAGTGACATTCCCTGAAAGAACAATGAAACAGATCTCTCCAGTCTACCAAATTCTGGGTTCAAAAAAGGAGATAATTAAAATACTGAAGGAATTAAGAAAGACTTTTGATAGAAATGTGGATCACTGTAACAAGGAACTAGAAACTATAAAGAGGAGCCAATTAGAAGGTTCATTTGCCAAGACAAAAGTCAAGTTAAAAGCAATATATGACAAACTAAATAATGCAGAAGAATGAGTAAGTGATCCGAAAGACAGAATATGGAAATCATCCAATAAGATGAGCAGACAGAAAAGCAAATGAAAGCAATATATGAGCTCTATGGCACAATATAAACTGAGACAATATACTCATAATAGGAATCCCAAGAGAAGAAAGAGAAGAGGATTGAAAATGTATCTGAAAAAATTATAGCTGAAAAATTCCCCAAACTAAGGAAGGAAGCAGATATATAAGTACAGGAAGGACAGAGGGTCCCAAATAAGATGAACCCAAACAAACCTACACCAAGACATATAATTAGAATGGCAAAAGTGAAAGATAAAGAGAATATTCTAAAGGCAGCAAGAGAAAAAGACTTAGTTCAACTAATTTCTCTACAGAAACACTGCAGGCCAGAGTGAGTGACAAAATATATTCAAGTCCTGAAAGGAAATAACCTGCAATCTAGGATATTCTCACCAGCAAGATCATGCAATGAACTGTAACCTCATACAGGTTAGAGTGACTACCATCAAAAAATCTACAAACAATAAATGCTGGAGAAGGTATGGAGAAAAGGGAACCCTCCTACACTGCTGGTGGCATATAAATTGATGAGATGACAATAGAGAAGTTATGAATGTTTCTTAAAAAACTACAGATACAGTTGTCATATGATCCAACAATTCCATCCATGGGCATATATACAGAAAAAAGTCTAATTCATAAAGATACATGTACCATAATGTTTATTGTAGCACTATTTTAAATAGCCAAGATATGGAAGCAACCTAAATATTCATCAACATATGAATGGATAAAGATGTGGTAGACACACACACACACTCACACACAGAGGAATACTTTTCAGCCATTAAAACTAATGAAATAATGTAATTTGCAGCAACATGAATGGACCTAGAGATTATCATACTAATGAAGTAATTCAGATGAAGAAATATAACATATGATATAACTTATATGTTGAATGTAAAAATGTGATACAAGTGTATTTATTTCTAAAATAGAAAGAGACTCAAACACATAGTAAATAAACATGATTGCCAAAGAGGGATGGGGTGGAGGGATAAATTCAGAGGATAAAGTATCAGTTTCAAACTAGATAAACAAGGTCCTACTATACAGCATNTCACCACAGGTAGTGACTTGCAGCCATGAAATTAAAAGACGTTTGCTCCTTAGAGAAAAGTTATGACAAACCTAGACAGCATGTGAAAAAGCAGAGACATTACTTTGTCAACAAAGGTCCATATAATCAAACTATGGTTTTTTCCAGTAATCATGTACAGATGTGAGAGCTGGACAATTAAAAAGGCTGTGTCAAAGAATTGATGCCTTCAAATTTTGGTGCTGGAGAAGACTCTTGAGAGTCCCTTGGACAGCAAGGAGATCAAACCAGTTGATCCTAAAGGAAATCAATCCTGAATAGTCATTAGAAGGACTGATGCTAAAGCGCCAATACTTTGGCCACCTAATGTGAAGAGCTGACTCACTGGAAAAGACCCTGATGCTGGGAAACATTGAGGGCAGGAGGAGAAGGGGATGACAGAGAATGAGATGGTTGGATGGCATCACCGACTCGATGAACATGAGTTTGAGCAAGCTCCAGAAGTCAGTGATAGAGAAGCCTGGCATCCTGCAGTCCATGGAGTCTCAAAGAGTCAGAAATGACTGAGTGACTGAACAACAGCAANGAGAATGAGATGGTTGGATGGCATCACCGACTCGATGAACATGAGTTTGAGCAAGCTCCAGAAGTCAGTGATAGAGAAGCCTGGCATCCTGCAGTCCATGGAGTCTCAAAGAGTCAGAAATGACTGAGTGACTGAACAACAGCAAATAACTGAATCACTTTGCTGTACATCAGAAATTAACATAACATTATAAATCAACTATACTTCAATTTAATAAAACAATAAATAAAGGCAAATGGCTAAAGTGGGCATCGCCACAAACCTGCCCAGCCTCCTATGATACAAGCGCTCAATCAGACTGATATGGTTCACATATAAAAATATCAAGTAGAAGACACCAATAAAATTAAGGGCTCTGTGAAACTATCACCACAATCTAAGTATAACCTCTAAAAGTTTCCTATTGGCTTTTTTATTTATTACCATTTTTATTTGCCAAGAACACAAGATCTATCTTCTTAGAAAATTTTTTACATACAATATTGTTAACTATAGGTACTATGCTGTACAGCAGATTAGATCTCTTATCTCCAAACTCAAGCTGTATATACTAAATATGCACAACTTTTTATATGTCAATCATACCTCAATAAAGTGGGTTTTTTAAAAATGAATCAATAAAAGGAAGGAAGGAAGGGAAAAAAATACCCTTAGGAAGGAAGGAAAAAATTATTAAGACTTGAAAGATAGGTACTGTTAATGCTACAGGAATTCCTTTCATTGTCTCATGCATGGTAATGGCTCACCTATCATGCAGTTACCAAGAGTGACAACAGAATAAATGTGGAAATTAATACTTACATCCTTAAAAATCATATCCAATAGGGTTGGCAGTTTTAGCAATATAGAAATTTTGTAAATCCTGGGTGAAATGTTTTCTTAAAAGTTAAAACCATGGAACCTAGCACCAAATCTGGACTCTTCCCTCATGTTGGCTCTAATGCAAGCTCAGAAATTGTATCTAACCATTATTTCAAATACTTAATCATAAAATCTAAACAGACAGTGAGCAGCCTTCTAGGGCTTGACAGTGCCAAACTTTCTCTCTAGCTCAAAGCAGAGATATACATGAAGAGAACCAAGAGAAAACTAATATTCCCTAAGGTGTAAATAGGTATAGATCAACTTAGCATGTACAGTTTATCCTATGTGTTTCCTACCAACCACTCCCCTTTTCTGTTTCTTGGTGTATGAGTTGGTTAATATTAAATGTGGGAGATCAGTATTCAGATGAATATAGTTTAGGCTTCCCTGGTGGCTCAGATGGTAATGAATATACTTATACATAATATTCTTATTATAAACAATATAATAGGAATACAGCTTTCCCCAAGTTTTGAAATGAATTGGCGGGGGGAGGGTGGAATCTGGTGGGGAAAAGAATAGAAGTGCCTATACAAACAGATATGCATACACATCGTCTCCGTGGGGGGGTTAAGTCCCCCAGGCCAGGAGATGTTACGGTATACATGAATCTGAAATACTTCAACTCTGATCAGAGCAACAAGAGGATTTTCAAGATGATACTTCTATATGCTTTCCAATGGCCTCAATCCCCCAAAACTATAATTATAGAAGCTGATGGTGCCCAAAAAAAGGCTCAGTGGTAAGATCTGAACCATTCAGAAACCTCAAAAATTAACTACACCACTAATCCTCCCACAAGATCCAGATTGACCCACATGGGTTGCATACCACGAGATCCTTCTACTGCTCTAAGAAACATCAACCCTTTTCTGCTGGAAGTGCTTTAAGAGGCCCTGACGGATCTGCTTAGACTTGATGCAGTAGACAATGGGGTTCATGAAGGGTGGCACCAAGAAGTGCAGGTTGGCCATGAGCACTGCCAGAGCAGGGTAGCTGTGTTTTTCTACTCGGTGCAAAACTGACAGCCCCAGTTTGGGCAAGTAAAAGATGAGAACAATGCAGAGGTGTGAGACACAGGTGTTGAGTGCCTTTAATCGTTCCCCAGGGGAGGCAATGCTCAGCACGGTCTGTAGGATCAAGGCGTAGGAGAGCATGATGAGGGAGGAGTCAAAGCCCAAAGAGAGGAGGATGGAGACCAGGCCAACCAGGCTGTTGACCTGAGTGTCGGAGCAGGCCAGTCCCACAAGGTCACAGTGCAGGCAGTAGCAGTGAGAGAGTACACTGACCTGGGGAAAGAGCAGACGCCGCAGGAGGATGGGTCCTGGGAGATTGAGCAGGACGGCCCTCACCAGGATGGCAGCCCCCACTTTGGCCATGGCTGAGTGGGTAAGAATGGAGGCATAGTGCAGAGGGTCCTGGATGGCAACAAAGCGATCAAAGGCCATGGCCAGCAGCACCCCAGATTCCACATAGGTGAAGGCATGGATGAAGAACATCTGCACTGAACAGAGATTGAAGGGCAGCTCGCGAACACCCAGCCAGAAGAGCCGCACCATGGTGGGGAAGGTGGAGGCACAGAGGCCCAGATCAGAGGCTGCCAGCATGGACAGGAAGCTGTACATGGGTTCCTGAAAGGCTGGATCTGTGCTGATCAGCAAGAGGATGATACTGTTCCCCAGGATGGAAACCACACAGATGAGGTTGATGGGGATGGAAACCCAATGGTGAGAAGCTTCCAGACCTGGGAAGCCAGTGAGGAGGAAGGTAGAATGACCAGAAGTGCTGGTGTTACAGGAAAACATCGTGATTCCAGGAGGCAGTGGTCCACCCTACAAGGAAGAAGCATTCATTCCTGTGATTATCACTTTAAAAGTCCCTACCAAGAACTAAGGTCTAGAAAAGAGTTGCCCCATCACTTTTTCTCAGGCCATGAGAAAAACCTCATTCTTCTGAGGAGCTCCATTCTCCCCTGTTTCCTGGATCATTTAATCTTCTCCTTGAATAAAGTCATACTGAATAAATTTTATGAGCTAATCTCTGCATATTGCTTTAGCCACTGGATATCTACCATCTTTTTGGCCTAAATACCCTCCTTTTTCACTTAAGCTATACTCAAAAGCTATCTCAAGTGTCTTCTCAGACTAAATAATATAGAAAGGAGAATAATTTTGTATTTGAATTTAGTATGCTGTTAGAAACAAGCAGTTTAGATTCCATTTCTATTTCTTAGAGACAGGTTTTCCTATCTTAACAGATACAAATACACCAAAAGGGACACATTCAAACCCATGAAATATTTTCAAAACCATCCTCTGAGAAAGCTGGTTTTTCCTCTAATTCTGTTCTGGCACCAACATTTTCTGTTTCTTTTCTGGAAAAGACTGAGGTCCAAAGGTTCTTTCCATTGTGTTCATTGGTGACAAATGTCTTCTCTGTGAAGATGGGTGGACCTAGAAGGAGTATTCAAGTGTTCTTTAAAGCTAAATCTGGTAAACAAGATGAGAAATGAGATGGATTCACCTTTGTTAAACTCCTTCCCCAATCCCACTTCCACCTCATGGGCTGCTTAAACTTGCACATTTTATTCTAACCCTTGGAGACAGTCCTGTGGCCCTGAACTTAATTAGAAGTCATTTTCCCTTAAATATCTTTTTTTTTAATCCCCTCTTACTATAAAAGCTGTTGTAACAGCACCAAGTGCTTTGTTCTCCAGAGATGGGCACTGAAGGGTGAACGCGGCAGGTCTTGAGGGGCACCACCTACAGAGCCAGGCAGAGAAGGCTGATAACATTAAGCAAGGAGCCCAGAGTGTGGTGTGTAAGCCCATCTTTTCCCATTACTTCACATAACACTTTTGGGCTACAAAGCTTCCCATTTCTTTCCTTTGCAACAGGACTGTATCTCCATTTTTCTAGTAAGTATTTTCACATTGGTATGCCTGTGAATTGAATGTCCTGCAGAACTACAAACTATAATTCCTCTTTCCACCTGGAACTCACCTTCCAAAACCTATTGGGCCTTCCTCCCTCTCCTGTTATCCTAGAAATCTCAAGGGAGGAAAAAAAAAAAAAAAACCTCAGTATCTCTTTTCACTATATAATATACTCCCCAAACCAACTATCTTTGAACTATCTCCTCCTTTCAGATCCCAAAGAAAATAATCTAGCCAAAATCATCATTTCCCCAGATATTATTATAGCCTCCTAACTATTCCACTTTCTTCAGTATTCCTGTATTCTGATCCACCTTCCAAATTTTCATTCAAATCATGATCAGAATACTGAAGAAAAGGAAAGGAAACCATGGACATTTAAATGTGCATATGCTTGGGGAGGAAATACAGTGATCAGATCTGTTTCAGGAAGAGATCTCCTATCATCACCTTGTTTAATGATCCTCACAGGTCCCTGATGCTGCAAGATCAGGTCTAAGCAAGATCTTTATACTGGGTCCAGGAGACAAAGGACCCTGTTCTTCTGACATCTGTAGCCTACTCAGTCACCTTTCCCCTAAGCATTATAAACACTATTCATAAGGTATCTTTCTACTCAGCAAATTGATCATATTTGATAATACTTAAAATGTCTTTATATGTATACATATAACTGATTCATTTTGCTGCACAGTAGAAACCAATACAAAATTCTAAAGCAACTATATTACAACAAAAATTAATTTAAAATTTTTTCTTTTTAGTTGAAATATAAAATACACATAGAAAAGTCGGTATCTCCTAAATGAATTCTCGTTGATGAATTTCCTCCAAGTGAACATGTGACAAGCACCCAGATCAAGAAACAGAATTTTGTCAGCTGCCCAGGAACCCCTTGTGACTCCTTCCAGTCACTCCATCCTCTCAGTGATAACCACTATCCCAGCTTCTAATACCACAGATTAATTTCACCTGTAAGAATCATGCAGTATATACTCTTTTCTTTCTGGCTCTCTTCATCCAAGGAGTGAATTGAAGGAATGAATAGATGGTTTGATTTTTTTACTCACTGTCTTACTAAACTGGCTTTCCATTATGTGTCAAATGTTGCACTAAGAAACAGCATATAGCAATGAAAGCTCATGTAAGACAGGAGTCCCCTAAAGCAGTGGTCCCCAACCTTTGTGGCAACAGGGACCAGTTTCATGGGAGATCATTTTTCTGTGGACCAGTGAGGAAGGCATGATTCAAGCACACTACACATATTGTACACTTTATTTCTCTTATTACATCAGCTCCACCTCAGATCATCAGGCATTAGACCCTATAGGCTGGGGACTCCCACCTTTAAAGAAAGTGCTTATTTGTTCTAATATGGGCCGGTGAGTTTCCACCAATCAGTTTCTAATAGTGATTACAATAGTAAGAGTGATTGCTATAATTTACTGAATATGTGTCAGATACTGAGTAAGGATGTTCCTACCATCTTCTCAGGTTGAATAACTTGCTATAAGCCAAAATGGGTGATCTTGATCTCAGCTCAGCCCTGATACTCAAGCAGAAAGTTTATGAAATATTTCCCAAACTGTCAGGCAAGACATGCATTATCTGATAGGCTAGAGCCCAAGTAGAAAGACTTTTCTCTAAATACAACTTAGGTTATACACAAAATAGCAGCTTGAGGCCCACCTGTGTGCAACGTTTTCGTGGACTATCATTCCATATGGCATCATATAGTTTTGCATAAAGCTTCTGTCCACAGCATAGTCAAGCGACAACCATGTGTCCACAACCCCACCTGAAAAAGAGAACAGCCTTCTCAAACATTTGGACTTTCTCAAGCAATTTGGGCATCCCCCTTCTCTTTGTTCCCTAGAGATCCCTGTATCACTGTGCTGGAGTTACATCTTGCCTTACCCTAATTTTTCCCCTTTTTGCCACGTCCCTTGCTTTCTGACACTTCTTCAGGATTCTAAGTTTATTTATTTATTTTTCACTAAATAATAGTTATGACCAACCTAGATAGCATACTGAAAAGCAGAGACATTACTTTGCCAACAAAAGTCTGTCTAGTCAAGGCTATGGTTTTTCCTGTGGTCAGTATGGATGTAAGAGTTGGACTGTGAAGAAAGCTGAGCGTCAAAGAATTGATGCTTTTGAACTGTGGTGTTGGAGAAGACTCTTGAGAGTCCCTTGGACTGCAAGAAGATCCAACCAGTCCATCCTAAAAGAGATCAGTCCTAGGTGTTCAATGGAAGGACTGATGCTGAAGCTGAAACTCCAGTACTTTGGCTACCAGATGCAAAGAGTTGACCCATTGGAAAAGACCCTGATACTGGGAGGGATTGGGGGCAGGAGGAGAAGGGGATGACAGAGATGGCTGGATGGCATCACTGACTCGATGGACATGAGTCTGGGTAAACTCCAGGAGTTGGTGATGGACAGCGAGGCCTGGTGTGCTGCAATTCATGGGGTCGCAAAGAGTCAGACACCACTGAGCAACTGAACTGAACTGAAATAATAGTAAGGGTCATTATTACATTACATTACATTACATTATTTGTCCTTTACAAATGCTCTGTACACATATACTTGGGCTTCGCTTGTGGTTCAGATGGTAAAGAATCTGCCTACAGTGCAAGAGACTCCGGTACTACACCTGGGTCAGGAAGATTCCCCTGGAGGAGGGCGTAGCAATCCATTCTAGTGTTCTTGCCTGGAGAATCCCAAGCACAGAGGAGCCTGGAGGGCTACAGTCCATGAGGTCGCAGAGAGACAATGCTACTGCTGCTGCTGCTAAGTCACTTCAGTTGTGCCCAACTCTGTGCGACCCCATAGATGGCAGCACACCAGGCTCCTCCATCCATGGGACTTTCCAGGCAAGAGTACTAGAGTGAGTTGCCTACTGAACGACTAACATTTTCACTTTCACTATACACATGATTACTTAATCCTCTGACCCTGTGAGATATTTTTTGATTTTCTGATGAAGAAATTGGGGCTCAGGGAGGCTTAAGTAACTTTCCCAAGTTCATGATGTTAGGTGATAGATCAGGATTTAAATCCCAGCTGCCCTAAAGTGAAAGGCCATTCCCTTAAGTGCTTCATATAAGAAAAGGTAATTCTGGTACTTTGTGCTTATTAGTTTTGTCCTCAAGATAATATAAAGGTCAGCTTTTCTGTCCCCTACCTCCACCCTCATCTCCCTTAAAGCAGATGAGGACATCTGAGACCAGAGTGAAATCACCTAAGAGAAGTAGTCTTCAAACTAGTCCAGCCAGGCCTCTCTGCTTCCATCACTCCCAGACTTTCCCAGCCTTTCCACACAGGTTGTGGCTCATCATCTGGATGCAATAGCCAAATTACCATGTACAGCCTGTCTGCACCCAAGATCCAAGAATTCAGCAGTGTGTGATACCAGGGAGGCTGCCTCCTCTTCCCTCCATTCTAATGTTGCAGGTGTTACAAGAAGCTCACCAAAAGGCTGTACCCTTATCATGTTTAAAAAGAAAAAAAGAACAATAACTCTAGCTTCATAGAGTGGTTGTGAACATGGAAGTCTATAAACTTCTTGAGCACACCATCGTTGTTGTTTAGTCGCTAAGTCGTATCGGACTCTTTTTCGATCCCATGGACCGAAGACCACCAGGCTCCTCTGTCCGTGGGATTTCTCAGGCAAGAATAGTGGAGTGGGTAGCCATACCCTTCTCTAAGGGATCTTCCCAACCCAAGGGGTCAAAGCCATGTCTCCTACATTGGCAGGCAGATTCTTTACCACTGAGCCACCAGGGAAGCCCTGTTGACCACAGAGAAGGCATTTATTAAAATGTAACAGTAAGCAGAGACACCTACTATTTTCACATCCATTATCTCAGTAAGTCTCCTTCCTTCCAAAACCTGTAAGTGGTGCCATTCCCCTTCTGCAAATGAGGAACTAGAGCCTGAGAAGTGAGGAAACCTGTCAGTGACCCCATTAAGAGGAAGGAGAAGAGACTGGCTTCACGCACAGTCCATCGGACTTCAAGCCTCATGCATCTATCCATTTCTCAGCGCTCTCATCTCTAAAATCTTTGAAAATAATGTGTCTCTTGAGATCAATATAGAGACTGAAATACATGAAAAGCACTTCAGATAGTGCCTTGTACATACTAAGCACTTAAAAATAATAATTCTTGATATGTATCAAGCTAGTATTTACTGTCTTATGATAGGAATAATTTTCATTCCCATTTTGCACATAGGAAAACTGGGCATTAAGTGGTCAAATAACTTGCCTAAGCTCATATATTAAGAAAGTGGATGAGCAAGGGTTTAAATGTAAGCAGTAGGACTCCAGAGCCCACATTCTTTTTTTTCCTCTAATTTTATTTTAATTTTTATTTTATGTTGGAGTATGGCTGTATTAGTTTCAGGTGTACAGCAGGGTGATTCAGTTATACATATACATACATCTCTTCTCTTTCAAATTCTTTTCCCATTTAGGTTATTATAGAATACTGAGTCGAGCTCCCTGTGCTATACTCCAGAGTCCACATTCTTAAGCACTGTGTTATGCTGCCTCTGTCTGTTAGCTATGATGGTTATTAATATTATTAAAACTGCAAATTCTCATCCCCAAAGAAGATGAAATAGGATTTCAAATTTATGTGATCCCATTTACCACCCCTGCCTCCTCTCTGAATGCTTATATGCACCAATCCCTCAAGTTTTAAGATTATAAGGGGCCCACATGCTTATTGACAATTTTTGTATTGCACACTACATAAGTTTAGTTATAGGTTCATAGCTTATGAAGAACTTTCTCCTCAAATAAGAACTCTCTTGATGGTGTCGGGGGCAGGGAGGTGGGAGGGGGGTTCAGGACTGGGAACACATGTACACCCATGGCGGATTCATGTTGAGGTGTGGCAAAACCAATACAATATTGTAAAGTAAAAAAATAATAATAATTAATTTAAAAAAAAAACTCTGAGAGAGCAAAAGAAAAACATGGTAAAACTGTATGTGGAAAGAAAAACAGTGAGAAAGAGATGGTGAAAGTGACAGAGAATCAATGCATAGCAGACCCTTTCAAAGATGAGTTTTTAAAAAAAAACTGAATTATGCTCTCTGCCCCTCTACCATCTTATTCATCTAGGTTCCAGAAGACCATGAATAGTACAAAAACTATATTTCTCTAACCAGAGAAGTCTACTCCCAGTTTGGTTCAAGGCCAAACTGTGAGCCATCAAAAAGAAATGACCCAGCTTGGAGAAGATTAGAGACCTTCTTTCCATAAGGTGATTTCATGGCAACCAGTGCCCAAGAGGATACAAGGCTTTAAGCCTCTGGATTTTCCAGCTGAGTCCTGAGACTGAAGAAGCCCCAGGCATGGGGCTAAAAGGGAGGTTACAGAAAAACAGGCCCTGGCACTGCAGCTCTGGCTTAGCAAGGTCTATGGGGAGCTGGGGAGCCAAATTTTCCCCAAGACCATGAAGCTGTTGTGCTTTAGCCAAGAATAGCTCTGATACTGCTCTGCTCAGAAATAAGCTTAGCATAAACCTATCTAGGCTGGGCACCTGTAACTGGGCAGCCACTACCTATCTGCAGGGGCTCCAGCTTCCCAAAAACAACCCAGACCCCTCTACCTTCTGCTGCTTTCTACCAGCTCAAAGCCTTTTTATGTTCTAGGGATGAATAAGAGATGTTCAGGCAACACTGCATATAAACTGAAAGGCCACTGCTTTCATACAAGACTTAAATCCTGAAAGCTATCAGTGAAATGGGGCTTCCCTGGTGGCTCCGATGGTAAAGAATCTGCATGCACTACAGGAGATGCAAGTTCAATCCTTGGGTTAGGAAGATCCCCTGGAGAAAGGAATGGCTACCCACTCCAGTATTCTTGCCTGGAGAATCCCATTGACAAAGGAGCCTGAGAGGCTATAGTCCATGGGGTTGCAAAGAGCTGGACATGACTGAGTGACTAGGCACACACACCAATGAAACTGCAGAGAAATCTGAGTATAGGAAGAAAATTGTAATTCCTCTAAAGGTTTTAGTTTGTTTATAGACATGGGATCCATATAGAAAAAAAACATTATTAAATAAATCTGATCTAAAAACTTTTTATCCCTTTAAATGTTTTTAAACAGTAGATCCCCTTCAAATCTGACTACTGTATATGTGTTGTCTCATTTCAAAACCTGGCAACCAAAACCTTTGATTAGATTTAACTGGTGAAGCCTGGGTATTTAGGAAGAGATCCCATGGTCTGGAATGATCCAGAATGTCTCTAGTGTTGAATATTTAAGTTAAAATGATAGGTAGGTAGTTAGAATCAACCTGGTTTAGAGGCTTATTTGTGTAAATCACTGATACCTGTGAATGTATTGTAACCCAGCCTTCTATGATCTCAAATGGTTTTAGCAGGTCTCATATGTCTGCAAATGTGATATCTCTTTAATTTCCTTGAAGGCCTTAAATACCATGAATAATGGTTGTTCTATTAAAATCATGAGTCTTCTCACATTAGCATTTCAGAGGTTGGAATGTTCAGAGTTGGCATCTTACACATATATTATCCAGGCTAAGCAGCACAGAGTAGAAGTATATGTTCCAGACTCAGATTGCCTAAGTTTAAATCCTGGCTCCACTACTGATTAACTACATGATCACGGGCAGATTTCTTAACATTATCTCCTAATGCTTTCACCTGTAAAAGGGAAATTTCTCTCTTGAGTTATGGTGAGGTTATCAAGAAATCATAATCCCTTAGTAAACGAATGTTAACTCTGATCAGCTGTTACATAACTGTCAGCCTTCCTGACTTGGGTTAGCTAAGGATTAGTAACCCCTCTATGCCTGCTCAAACTAGTCAGAATATAGAGTCTAAGGAGAGGTTTGCTCATTCATTTTGACCCTAGATTAAGGCAGAATCCATCCTCTAACTATCCCATAATCAGAAGCCCCACAGTAGGATGCAGGGAAGCAGTTTGTGCAAACAGCAGGCCCTGTGGGGGGGATCTGGGGCTTGTTCTGTTGGTTTGGCTAATTGGCTGAGGACTGAGAAGGAGCAGTGTTTCTTTTTATCATGAGGTCACCATGTTTCTCAACAAGGAACCATCAAGCTCAGAAAGGACACTAATGTGGTTAAGAACACATTCCTGATGCCCACCCAAGCCCAGTATATTATAATAAGGAGGATCAGCAAAGGCCTTGAGGTAACTCTCACCTCTCAGGTTATGGAAAGACCTGAAGGATAGTTGCCTGCCCTGAGCAGAGACCATTCAGTGCTGCCCTGAGGCAGCACATATAGGGCTGAAACGCTGCTGCTGTAGGGCGGTGGTGCAAGACCTCCAGGCTCAGTCTCCTGGCCCCAGGCCCCAGCTCCAACTCCCCAGTCCCACAACTCACCGTGGCTCCAGAGCTTGCGTCTCCTCTCATCTGAACCAGTGTTTGTGAAGAGCATTTTCTGCTGTCAGTGAAGACCAGTACTTTATAATTCTCCTGATGAAGTTAGGGAAATAACAGGTCTGCTGGGATCTGTATGCAAATCCAAGAGATTTTTGAAGTTGAACTTTCTGAACCCCTTGAGTGCTGGGCCAGGCAGCTGGGCGACTTGGAAGAAAGTATCAAGCAGTACATGCTGGGACTTCCCTGGTGGTCCAGTGGCTGACTTCACGCTCCCCAATGCAGGGGACCTGGGTTCAACCCCTGGTCAGGAAACTAGATTCCACATGCCACAACTAGATAGCCCATGTGCCACAGGGAAGATCCTGCACGAGGCAACAAGGATCCCACGCACCACAACGAAGACAGGGTGCAGCCAAATAAACATTTAAAGAAAAAAAAAAAAAAAAACAGTCCATCCTGATGACTTTCCATAGGAGGCACCAGAATTCCCAAAGAGCCAACCCCCTAAACAGCATGGCTATAAATTGAGATAGGTGGGGACTAAGAGGATGGTTACGAGAAGGCTGGGACCTGGGACCCTTTGCTGCAGTGTCACAAAGCTTGCACTTGGACACACCTCTCCTGGAGCAGCAAAATACAAAGAAACTGTATGGGACTAAAAATAACTGCATGCATGCTCAGTTGGGGCAAATTCTGGCCCCTAAAAGATACAAAAGAGACTAAAAAACAAACAAACAAAAAAAAACCTGCCACTTTGGAAGAGCCTAGAGGAAAAACACGGTATTGGGAAAAAAAGCAGGGTATTGCACAAGCCCCCCTAGCAGACATCACCTCAGAGGTGAACAAAGCACCTAAGCCACCCCTCTGGCTCGACCAATAGACACACCCCTACCCTCAAGCTTGTGCCCCTCAGGGAGCAAGCAAGGAAGGGAACATGTTGCTGGTTGTCCCTTAACCCCTTCTATAGCAGGGCCACAGTAAAGCCTTGCTTGAAGTTCTTGTTTCCCCTCTAGTCAATTAGTCCATTTCTGTTGATTGAGGAAGGCCAAGAACCCTGGTTGGTAATAGAGTTTTAGCCGTAGTCTGTTCCTCTGAGGCAACAGAGGCTGCCAGGAATTTCCATTTCTAGAGAGAATGAGAAATCAGGCATGTAACCAAAGACACGTGCATGAGTGCTTTAAACATGGAGATTCTGTTGGAGAGGATAAAAGTTTTCTATCTAAATTTATGCCTGTACCTAGGGAATGAAGGTGGTTGAAAATAAAGTGGTAATGATGAAGCAACAGCTCTCACCTGTTAATACACTCAGGGATCAAGCATGATGTGGCAGAAAAGTGGTGGTTTATTTCTGGATCTGTCACACATCAGCTGTGATAATGAGCAAATGACTTTAACTCCTTGAAACTTTCATGCTTCACTTGTAAACTGGGAACTTTTGCTGTTTCATGGGATGGTTGTTAGAATTATATTAGAATGGGAGGGCACTCAGAAAGGAACATCATATAGTTCAGTTCAATTCGGTCACTCAGTGTCTGACTCTTTGCGACTCCATGAACCGCAGAACTCCAGGCCTCCCTGTCCATCACCAACTCCCAGAGTCCACCCAAACCCATGTCCATCAAGTCAGTGATGCCATTCAACCATTTCATCCTCTGTCGTCGCCTTCTCCTCCTGCCTTCAATCTTTGCCAGCATCAGGGTCTTTTCCTGTGAGTCAGCTCTTCCCATCAGGTGGCCAAAGTTTTGGAGTTTCAGTTTCAACATCAGTCCTTCCAGTGAACACCCAGGACTGATCTCCTTTAGGATGGACTGGTTGGATCTCCTTGCAGTCCAAGGGACTCTCAAGAGTCTTCTCCAACACCACAGTTCAAAACCATCATTTCTTTTGTGCTCAGCATTCTTTATAGTCCAACTCTCACATCCATACACGACCACTGGAAAAACCATAGNCAGAGCACTGAAACGGGTGCCCTGAGCTATACAGTGAGTTCTCATGAGTTACCTATTTTATGCATGGTATCAGTGTATATACATCATCCAAATCTCCCAATTCATCCCACCCCATCTTTTCTCCCTTAATGTCCATATATTTGTTCTCTATGTCTGTGTGTCTATTTCTGTTTTAGAAACAAGATCATCTACACAGTATTCCAGATTGCACATATATGCATTAATATACGATTTTTTTTTTTTCTGACTTACTCTATGACAGACTCCAGGTCCATCCACATCTCTGCAGATGAGTCAGTTTCATTCCTTTCTATGACTGGGTACTATTCCACTGTATACACGTTCCACATCCTCTTTACCCATTTCTCTGTTGATGGATATTTAGGTTGCTTCCATGTCCTGGCTATTGTAAATAGTGCTGCAATGAATAAGATTTGGATTTTGAAAAGATATCTCTGATGTCTCAGGCAGAACAGAGGGGATGGTCACCAGAAAGCATAGTGGAAAATCAGGCAGAAAGCCCAGCCTCCAGTCCAGACCAAACAAAAAACCAGAGGCAGCCATGTTGGGCTTGGATGTTGGCAGTGAAATGAAGAGACAGATCTGAGGAATATTTAGGGGATAAAATCCACAATTTATCATGGAGGAGTAAAGATGATTCCAGCTTTCATGGAAACCAAACATCTGAATGAAGTGGCACATAGGTCCAGACTCAGATTTCATTCTAGGGCCCCTGGAGCCATCTAAGCAATGACAGCAATGTTCTCAGCTATATAGCTGAAGGAGGACATTCTTTGGTGACTCAAATATTTGTTGAGCACCTAGTGTGTGCCAAGGAGATCAGCCCTGGGATTTCTTTGGAAGGAATGATGCTGAAGCTGAAACTCCAATACTTGGGCCACCTCATGTGAAGAGTTGACTCATTGGAAAAGACTCNAGAGTCCCTTGGACTACAAGGAGATCCAACCAGTCCATTCTGAAGGAGATCAGCCCTGGGATTTCTTTGGAAGGAATGATGCTAAAGCTGAAACTCCAGTACTTTGGCCACCTCATGCAAAGAGTTGACTCATTGGAAAAGACTCTGATGCTGGGAGGGATTGGGGGCAGAAGAAGGGGACGACAGAGGATGAGATGGCTGGATGGCATCACGGACTCAATGGACGTGAGTCTGAGTGAACTCTGGGAGTTGGTGATGGACAGGGAGGCCTGGTGTGCTGCGATTCATGGGGTTGCAAAGAGTCGGACACGACTGAGTGACTGAACTGAACTGAGACATGATATAAATCAAGAGATGAGCAAGGATAAATCTATATTCCTGGTGTCTCCTACTTCTTGAAAGTCTGATCCCCCCACCATTGCTCTCTACCAACCTGCTCTATACCACTTTCCCATCCCAAGTCTACCTGACCTTGAGTATTTTATCAAGTAGGATAGTGTTCAGTTCAACACATTCTCTTTTATGTTGCACATTTGATATAGTGACTTGCAACTTGGTCCTTAACATGCTAGGCACAGCCTGTTAAAATGGATTTTTAATAAAATGAAAGCAGAGATCAAAGCTGGAAATAGCCTACATTTATTTGGATTTCACCAGGGGAACATTAGCTCTTTATGACATTTGAAAGATGATGCTTTTATGATCTTTATATAATAGGTTTACCAAAGGACTCTGTCTTATTTAAATTCCAGGGATCCTAAAGAGAAAATTTGATTCGTGCATCCTTAGTTATCCTGCAGCTGATGGACTTGAATCATTCATGGCTTAAATTTTTTTTTCATTACAAATGAAATATAGCTCAAGTATATAAGAAAAATCTGGAAGTCTGTCCTANATGACCAACCTAGACAGTATATTCAAAAGCAGAGACATTACTTTGCCGACTAAGGTCCATCTAGTCAAGGCTATGGTTTTTCCAGTAGTCATGTATGGATGTGAGAGTTGGACTGTGAAGAAGGCTGAGTGCTGAAGAATTGATGCTTTTGAACTGTGGTGTTGGAGAAGACTCTTGAGAATCCCTTGGACTGCAAGGAGATCCAACCAGTCCATTCTGAAGGAAATCAGCCCTGGGATTTCTTTGGAAGGAATGATGCTAAAGCTGAAACTCCAGTACTTTGGCCACCTCGTGCGGACTCATTGGAAAAGACTCTGATGCTGGGAGGGATTGGGGGCAGGAGGAGAAGGGGACAACCGAGGATGAGATGGCTGGATGGCATCACGGACTCGATGGACGTGAGACTGAATGAACTCTGGGAGTTGATAATGGACAGGGAAGCCTGGCAGGCTGCGATTCATGGGGTCGCAAAGAGATGGACACGACTGAGCAACTGAACTGAACTGAACTGAACTGTTACTGCAAAATATTATCTCTAATCCCCATGTCATACAATACACTCTTGAGGCTATCTTTACCCGATAGTTTGTACTCCCCCATTCTCTTACAGAGTCCAAGCTTGCTCTGCTCACCACACAACAGGCCAGTAAATCTGAGAGATGAAGTCTTGAGGCACGGAATATGACGGACCAGGAAGATGGCAGACTAATGTCTCAAACAATCATCTTATCTGGTTCTAGATGCCAGCTTCTTTAGTAGAACAGAGATGCGGGAAGGTGAGGAAAATTTTTTTAAGGGGTATTTATCTTGCATAAGGTTCCCTAGAATGGCAAGCCTTGGTGAGAGGATGTGTTAATTTCTTCCTTCCTGCCATCCACTAGTGGACAGGATCCTGAACAAAGGCACTTGGGTTAATATTTAGACAGAGGGTCAGGTTTCCCCAAGGCAGGCCATTAAAGAGTATATAAAGAGTATCCTTTTGTGAAAAATAATAATGAGAAACAAAGGTTAAAGAAACAGCAGATCCAACATGCGATCAGTTCTTTCCTGTAATAATTCCCCCACCCCTATACTGCCCCCCACAATCACTAGTTCTCTACATCTGTGAGTCCTGACTCCTCTTTATTCCATGCCAGTTTCCAGTGTTTCCTGCAGATCCGAGAACAGGATATTTCCAGATTCTGCGTACTTGAGGCTGTTAGCAGTTCCTGGGGTTTTCCAGGTGGTTCTTTCAACCAGGACACCAGTTTCTGTCCTCAATGGGTTGCAGCCTAATATAAGCTTTCCCATAACCCTTTTTTCATTCATTGAGATTTTAAAATTCTGAGAGGTTCTTGTCATATTTCAGTTTCCAGGGGTAAAGAGATCACTTTTTAATGGATTTGTAACTGTTTGTTGAAATATTGACATTTCTCTGATGAAATGCTTTCTTTAGCTTTTCTAGCACCTAATTCTAAAATGTTTTCTTTGCCTTAAAAGTAATAAATATGGCTAATGCCAGATCATCTCTCAAATCAGGGATGGGATAGAAAATGATAAATGGAAGTAAGCAGGTAAAACTTCATTCTATATGCTTAGAAGAGATTGCTCCCCATTCAACTCATTCGAAAATCTAAGTTATCCAAGAGTGTTTGAGGCAGGAGGCAAATGGCCCCCACAACGCCCCCATAGTAAAGCAATTGGAGATTCATTCTATATTGACCAAAACTCCAAGACAAGAATAGCAGGAAAGTTACAGGAGGAGGCTGGGCCCTGCTCAGACCACATTTTTCTCAATCCAAAGTCAAGAGACTTCCCCAATGACACATGCACAGAAAAGGTTCCCTGCAGGCCAAAGGGGTAGCAATGTCAAGGAATGCTCTAACAAGATGCCTCTTTGGAAGGGCCCATCTTAGCTAAGAGATCCATGTGCACACGTGGAAGGATCCTGAAATATACCAAATATAGACTGTGAACCAGGCAAATTATAATGATTTGCCAAAGGAAAACCAAACGAACTATCCCATAAAAGTAATTCAAACTGCCATGAGAGTGCAACTCAGGGACTCTCCCTCTGAGCCTGCCCCTGTGTGTCTATCCACATGTACTATATTCTTTTTCCTCTTAATAAATACTTTACTTGCTTCACTATTTTCCATCTTTGTGGAAATTCTTTCCTACAAAGCCAAAGGGCCAGGGCCTTGTCACTGGTCTAGTGGCTAGGATCTGGTGCTTTCACTGCCTCAACCAGGTCCCAGTCTCTGACTGAGGACCCAAGCCCCGCTCCAAACCTTTGCAGGCTGAGGCTACCCAAAATCATATCAGCTCACAAAATTGGGGTTCATTTACTCACTGTCTTTTACCCAAGGATTAATGAGGCACCAATCCTATCTTCTAGTAGTTTATGCCTCTAAACAAGAGTGCACACTCAGTCATGCCTGGCTCTTTGCCACTCCATGGACTGTAGCCCACCAGACTCCTCTGTCCATGAGATTATCCTGGCAAGAATACTGGAGTACATTGCCACTTCCAGTAAGATCCAGGGGATCTTACCGGCCCAGGGATTGAAACTATATCTCCTGAGGCTCTTCCAATGACAAGTGTATTTTTTAGTAAAAGTGCCTAAAAACTAAAGTGGTATAGTATTCTCTACTTTAGTGGACAAAGAAAAAGAGGAAATGTTTTATATAAAAGAGGATGGTGTTTGAGTCGAGACTTTAAGGATAAGTTGGCCTTCAATATATATATATATATATATATTTTTTTTTTTTTAAGCCTGCCTGGATTGCAGTTAAGATCATTGTATATGGAATCAAGCAGAACTTAGTTAAACTCCTTACTTTTAAACTAGGTACCTTGTGCCAGGTACCTGGACTCTAAATGCGTCAGCATCCACTCTATAAAATTGAAATGACAAGACTATCTAGAGAGGTATAAATGAGACATGTATAAAACACTGAGCCAGTCATTTGCTCTCAAATATATCCTTTATCCCTCTTCATTGCAACAGGTTAATTCCTGAATGCTGGGTTTCCAAGGCTCCCTTGTGACCTGGTTTCTTACTGGGTTTCAGTTCAGTTCAGTCGCTCAGTCGTGTCCGACTCTTTGTTACCCCATGAATCGCAACATGCCAGGCCGCCCTATCCATCACCAACACCCAGAGTTCAATCAAACTCACATCCATCAAATCAGTGATGCCATCCAGCCATCTCATCCTCTGTCATCCCCTTCTCCTCCTGCCCCCAATCCCTCCAAGCATCAGAGTATTTTCCAATGAGTCAACTCTTCGCATGAGGTAGCCAAAGTTTAGGCATTGCAAATATTGAAGGAAGATTGACCAGATCCTCTAGATGAGCTGAGGTATGATTAAATTAGTGATCTTTATTCAGCAGGCAATGAGAGTAAGAAAAAAAAGAAGCAAGACAATCAGCCTTGGAGAAAAGGGAAGTGAGGCAAGGAAAAACACAAAACAATGCAATACATCATCACACTGGATGACATTCATAACGAGTTTCAAAAATATATGACAGGCCCCTCAGTCAGTGGGTTTGCTCATCAGAACGACAAGGAGGAACCTCACCTTGACCATTTGCTTATAACAACTGCTCAGAAATCTGGATCCTATGCCCTGTATGTGGTGTCTCATCAAATCCAAAAATGTGTGTACAGAACAGTAACCAGCACTGGTAGGGTGCTGACTAAGAGAATAAGAGGGGTTCATGAGAATCGGAGATGGTGCACAAGATTAGTATCCAATACAAATCACCCTGAAAGACAATGGTGACGGAAACTCTTCCCAGTGTACAGAACTTGAAGCAAGAACTTGTCCATTTTGCTTGAAACCAAAGACGAATTGATATATATGATGTATATGTACCACCTGATTTTGTCTTACAGATTGGCCTGTAGGTTCAGGCTGGAAAAAAGATTGAAAGATTGATGACAACAAGTTATGGGTAGAAGTGTACACTGAACATCTAAGATAGGGCCCAGAGTGAAACTGTTTTTGTCCTATGTGAATTCCCACCAGAGGACATATAATGCAGAGAAGGCACCCAATAATCAGGTGAATAAGATGACCCATCCTGTCTGAATATTCACTGGAAGGACTGATGCTAAAGCTGAAGCTCCAGTATTTTGGTCATCTGATGCAAGCACATGACTCATTGGAAAGGTCCCTGATGCAGGGAAAGATTTGAGGGTGAAGGAGAAGAGGGCATCAGAGGATGAGATGGCTGGATGGCATCACCAATGCAATGACCATGAATGTGGGCAAACTTCAGGAGATGATGAGGGACAGGAAGGCCTGTCATGCATGGTCCAGGGGAGTTGCAAAGAGACAGACACAACTGGGAAACTAAACAACAATCAGGTAAATAAGATGTCCCATCCTGACCTGGTGCTTATTCAATGGACTCTTGTACAAGTGTCCTTATTAGTAGTGGTAAATGGATAAACCCGAGGAAACCATACTCAGGCAGTGTTTGTATTCCTACTGCTATAGACACCTGCACATAAAAGACCAATTCTGAGCCTAATTTTTCCCTATTTCTAAGAGAATCTAGACAGTCTTTTAGTGGCATGTTAATGACATTGAACCAATAGCAGTTTATCCTCACAAAATAGGTACTATACCAGAGACAGATTCATTTGCCATCTTATTTTGCTTCTGCCAGCACCACTGTTTTTCGATTTACAACATCAGGGTCTCCAACAACATCACTTACAACCAAGAAACTGATTTTACAGTCGAAAAATTCTGATAATGGGATTGCACTATGGAACGCAGTGGTCTTACAATGTACATCATCAACCAGAAAAAGATGGTCCAATAAAAATATGAGATGCACTGCTGAAGGCTCGGGTATGGCAGCAGTTTGGAAACCCCACTCTATGACATAGAATGTTGTACCATAAATTCCGGTGCACACCTAAGATCAACAACTAATAGGTGATGGCATTTTTTTATAGCCATTATAAATACACTCTTCAGAGAACAAAGAAGGGAAGTGGTTGCAGCTCCTATTTCCCTCAAACTAGTAACTCATTTACAGATTATTTTCTTTCCATCCCCCAACATAGGGCTCGGCCTTGTTCTAAGGGTCTAGTAAAGAAAGAACTTCTTCCACTAGAGTAAAAACTCTGATTCTCATAAATAGGAATTTGCCACTGCTCCCTGGCTCTTTGAAGTTTCTTGCGCTTAGTCGCTCAGTTGTGTCCGATCCTTTGAGACTCCATGGACTGTGGTGAAGTACACAACTGTGAACGTATTTAATGCCACTGAACTACACACTTAAAAACGGTTAAGATGGTAAATGTTATCCGTGCTGCTGCTGCTGCTAAGTCACTTCAGTCGTGTCCNAGCCATAACCCATGGTTTTGACCTATTCCATTCCCCTAAATCTGCTCTCCAGCCCCGTCCCGCCCTCCCTTCCTCCTTGCTGCCATCTTCCCTGGTCCCTCCTGAGGCTGACACGGTACAGTGCTTCATGCTCTTCTCACAACTCCCCTCTGAAACTAGGTTATGTGAGAAAAAAAGGAAAAAAAAGGACAGAATAATAGGAACTGAGGACAGCATAGTGTGCCTGTTATGCTATGCTGTGAAAACTCTTAACACGTGCTGGCTTTGGGATACATGCAGACGTTCACGGAACTGACTGGATCGGGTTCCCGTGAATTAGCCTCGGCAGTATCTCGTACACTGTTATCTTTCTGCATAACACTCAATGCTTGTAACAGACTCCATGTCTGTTTTCCAGGCTTTACTGCTACATTCCAAAGGCCAGACCATGACAGCTTGGCCTCTGCTGTATCCCCGTGGAGGCACTCCATTGCTAGCAATTAAATAAATGAAGAATTTTTCTTGGGAATTCCCTGGTAGTCCAGTGGTTGAGAATCCACCTGCCAATTCAGGGGACACAGGTTCGACCCCTGGTCTGGGAACTAAGGTCCCATATGCCACAGTGCAACTGAGCCTTGAGCTGCAACTGCTGAAGCCTGAGAGCTCTAGAATCTGTGCTCTGCAAAAAGAGAAGCCACCACAATGAGAAGCCTGGGCATCTTAACTAGAAAGCAGCCCCCACTGGTCACAACTAGAGAAATGCCATGCAGCAATGAAGGCCTAGCACAGCCAAAAATTTAAAAAAAATTTTTTTAAGAATTTCTCTTATCTTTCCCCCTACATCTAGATTGATTAAGACTATGCTGATGGAAATCTTGCTTAAGGACAGAGTGCAGAGAACTTGAGAGTTAATAGAAATGTCAGGAAACACCTGGNAAATTTTTTTAAGAATTTCTCTTATCTTTCCCCCTACATCTAGATTGATTAAGACTATGCTGATGGAAATCTTGCTTAAGGACAGAGTGCAGAGAACTTGAGAGTTAATAGAAATGTCAGGAAACACCTGGCATAACCATCCCTACCCCACCCTACCCCCATTTGACAGATGAATAAACTAAGGCCAGAGAGAGGAAATACTTGGGAAGTAGCAGAGCTAGAAACCCAAATGAACTCTTCTTGTTTCTGAGACACAGAGTGTCACAAGAATAGAAAACATGGTCTTGGAGCCACCTGAAACTCAGCTCCAATATGCCAAGTCTTCCTCTCATAAGTGCCATGATTTTGAGCAAGTTAATCAGGGTCTCCAAGCCTCTGTCTTTAGAAGTGAATGGGAAAGATAATACCTTCCACCACGTCACTAGCACACAGAATATGCTCAGTAAGTGGGACCTTCGATAACTATTATCAAGTCCTGAGTTCTGTCCACCACAACAGGAGTCCCCATTCCTGGGGACCGAGGGTCTGTGCCATCCGCTGCCTGTTAACCAGGCCACACAGCACGCGTGAGCAGCTGGCGAGCGAGCGAAGCTTCATCTGCCGCTTCCCATCGCTCCCATTACCTCCTGAACCACCCTCGCCACCCCCACTCACACCTGTGGAAAATGTGTCTTCCATGAAACCAAGCCCTGGGCCAAAAAAGGTTGGGGACTGCTGCCATACANCCACTCTCCTCCCCCTCGCCCGCCTCCCTTTCACTTTTGCTGTGGACGGGAAATCGAAAGTGAAATACGGAAGCGGCTGCTCTCTACTACGTCTCCTGAAAAGGTGAGTGAACTTGGCTAGACCGAGGTACCCCAGCTCTCCCTGGGGCACCTCTCTCCCCTGCCCCGGGTCTGAAGAGCCTCATCCAAGCTATCCCCTCCCCTAGAGATTTCGATCTCAGGTTTTCTTTCGCAACGTCTCCCTCAACCCTAACCCAGCGGTTCTTCCCCCGCAGCCTGGGAGGAGGCTGGGCTGTAAACCTGACTGGGACGTCCCCTGGAAGGAGCTCGGATTGCCCTGCTTCCGGCGGCACCTGAGCTGGGAAGAAAAACCCAGGGAAACTGGGAGAACTAGGATGGCAGCCTAGCTCGGGGGTGGTCCTGGGGAGCCCGGTGTGGGGGTAGGTCCGCGATCCCTGAGACTGCTGTCCCCATAAGGCCCCCTCTGGAGGTGAGAGGGACAGCGTTGCTTAGGGTATTAGAAAACTATGGGTCTATGCAGAAACAAAGGCGGTGCCAGGTTCAGAGTAGCTGAGACGAGCCCAGGAAGTTCTTAATAAACCACACGCTTCTGTGTGTATGCACATACATATATACACACATATACATATGTATATGTGTGTGCTCAGTCGTGTCTGACTCTTTGCGACCCTATGGACTGTATGTAGGCCGCCAGGCTCCTCTGTACACGGGATTTCCCAGGTAAGATAAAGTGGGTTGCCATTTCCTTCTCCAGGGTATCTTCCCAACTCAGGGATCAAACCTGCTGTCTCCTGTGTCTCCTGCATTAACAAGTGGATTCTTTGCCACTTGCACCACCTAGGAAGCCCATGTACTTAATATGGATATACATGTATCCTTATGAAAATATGTAAGAATAAATATAAATATTCTTATATATATTCATGTTACCGATAATTAGATAGATACCAATAACTCCTGCCTATTGCAAAGATTAATGAGAATGTATGTGAAGCATGTAGCACCTGGCACGTGGAAGGAGCACAGTCAATGGTCGCTTCTGTTAAGATTAGCTTCTCAACAGAGTCGAAGACCAGTGGCCTGAGGCAGAAGATAATAGGTAAAGCCTGGACTCTGAGGGGTTAAACAGATGAGCATGATGAAAGTCGAATTGTAAGCAGCTGTCTCTCAGGTTCTCAACAATTTTTGCTATCTCTTGGGGACTCCGTGTCCCCTTCTGTCTGACTGGATCAATGACCCAGACTATGGAAGAGGAGTGCTTGCTATTCAGGTTGAGGTCCTTGTCTTTTCTTGTTTTCACTCCCTCCAGTTCACCCTCTCTCGTGGTTCCCTTTTCTCACCTGGCTCTTCTCTTCCCTCCCTTTCCTTTTCTCCTCCCCTCACCGCAAGATCTCTCCAGCACCTCTGAAGAGGAGCATCACCCCAATGGCTTCAGCTGGACCCTTGACAATGATGTGGGAGGAGGTCACGTGCTCTCTCTGCCTGGATCCCATGGTGGAGCCTGTGAGCATTGAATGTGGTCATAGCTTCTGCCAGGAGTGCATCTCTGAGGTTGGGAAAGAAGGGGGTAGCGTCTGTCCTGTGTGCCGGCGCCACTTCCTGCTCCAGAATCTCCGGCCCAATCGACAGGTAGCCAACATGGTGGACAACCTTAGAAAAATCAGCCAGGGTGCCAAGGAGGACACACACGGGGAGCTGTGTGTGGTGCACAGAGAGAAAATTCACCTCTTCTGTGAGAAAGATGGGAAGACCCTTTGCTGGGTGTGTTCCCAGTCCCAGAAACACCGTGATCATCCCATGGTCCCTATTGAGGAGGCTGCTCAGGAGTACCAGGTGAGACCTCAACACAGAGGCAGGAACAGGTAAAATGGAGATGGGGCCCTGTTGATGGCTTTGTTCCCCAGAGCTGGGAATGGGAGAGAGTTACCTGTGGGGCTGGGGAAAGAATAGGGGTCTCCTGCCTTCTACGTCTTATTTAAGGGGGAAATAGCAAGCTCAGCACAGTTTTTTCATTCTCCCGGAGCAGGGATGTGCTATGGGAAAATGCTTCAAGAATCTTCTTCCCTTGTGGCCTCCTGCTTAATTAGGAACAAGCAGTGCCCCCACCCTTTGTACCCCAACCGTGTGGCCCTATTTTGTAAGAAATATCAGGCTTTTTCCTAAACCTTCCCATCCACGGAGTTCCTACCCCAAACAGACTCGAGCCCTTCCTTGTCCTCTGCACTCAGGCTCTTCTAAGAACCAGTATGATCTTCCCCCCACTTCACACCACTGCACCCTACTTCTTGACCTGACTGGGTATCATCTTGCTTTCGTTCTCTGCAGGAGAAGCTTCAAGTGGCACTAAAGAAACTAAGAGATAAGCAGGAGATAGCTGAGAAGCTGGAATTGGACATTGCAATGAAGAAAGCATCCTGGAAGGCAAGAGTCATATCCTGAAGGGAATCTTAGATCTGAAGCCTGGGGAGGGTCCAGCTATGCCAGTCCCTATATCTCACTGCCCAAGAACCAGCTGCCCCATAGGTCTCTTGATGGAGCGGATTAAAAGAGTGTGGAGATCAAAAAGAGCTCCTAATCAGATGGAGAGAGAGTCTTAGGAGAAGGTGCTGAGGGACAAGATATACCCTAATGCTCCTGCTTCTTGAGCCCAGTCTCTGGAGATGGCCTCAGAATTTGGGACAGAGGAATGCCAGGAGAGATGTCAAGAAATGACAAGTTGTCAAGAAATGACAGTGACTATGAGGACCAGATTTAAGAGCCATAAAGGCCTAAGATGGGCTAGGGGGTGGCTCAGATGGTAAAGAATCTGCCTGCAGTATCGGAGACCCAGGTTCAATCCCTGGATTGGGAAGATCCCCTGAAGAAGGGAATGGCTACCCACTCCAGTATTCTTGCCTGGAGAATCCCATGGACAAAGGAGCCTGGTGGGCTACAGCCCATAGATTCACAAAGAGTCAGACATGACTGGGCAACTAACACTTTCACTTTCAAAGGCCTAGGATAGGAAAACCAGTCTGACCAGGTAGTTAATTGACCATGTCCAGCTCACTGGTCCAAAATGTAATGGAGAGCTACAGCTCGTTCCACCCCAGGGATTAGGAGGTGGGGTGGGTCAGGGACTAGAAAGGAGCAGAAGGAGCTCATGGCCAAGAGATCCCAGAAGTGGTAGACTTGAGACCCAGGAAGGGTAAGGCAGGCTGCGGTGGTATTGAGTGACCCTCCAGTTTAGAACCAGGAGAGGACAACCATAGACTAGCTCAAAGACTCCATTTTCCCAAACTTAGGAACCAGGATATGCAGGTTTGTTGGAGTAGGGCGAGGTGTTACTCGCTCAGTTACTAAGATATGAAGACAAAGGGGCACACTGGGGGAGCAGGGGTGACTTGAAGGAGGTTGAGGAAATCTCTGATACCACAGGCTGATGCAGCTGTGATAGGAGAGCAACTACGGTGCACCTCCCCACCGCACCCCACCAGTCCCATTCCCCTCAGGCCCAGAAGCCTCACCCACCTTCCTTCCCAGCAAAATTGGGTATGTGTGTATTCCCAGACAGAGCCAGAGTGGAGTAGGAGTAGATATGGATACTTCCATTCCCAAATCTTAGGAAATTATGATTAAAAACCACCTCTTTCTTTCCACTGTCACCAAAGGGGAAGGTTGAGGCACACAAATTAAGAATTCATGAAGAGTTTATAAGGCAGAAAAACTTCCTGGCCGAAGAGGAGCAGAAGCAACTGCAGAAGCTAGAGGAAGAGGAGAGGCAACAGCTGAGAACGCTGGGGGACACAGAGGCCAGGCTGGCGCAGCAGATCCAGGCCCTGCAGGAGCTGATCTCAGAGCTGGAGAGGAGGAGGCAGGGCTCAGCGCTGGAGCTGCTGCAGGTGAGGCCTGAGGACAGCTCCCCTCTGAGATTCAGGGAGTAACTGAAAAAACCCAGAGTGCCTTGGGGCTACCTTCAGGGAATACAGAAACTTGGTCCCTGGCTTAAATAAACTGGAATTCAGACTTATGAGTGGTTTGCATTCAAGGCCTGGAAAGGTACAAATTAGAAAGGAAAATTCCATGCAGCAATGAAAAGAAATGTACATCTCTAGTAAGTGTCCGTTCTAACACACAGTCAGATTCATGATCTTAAGAACGTACCTTAATCTTTCTGAGGATCAGGTTTCTCCTGTTAAATGGATATTATAATATTACATGTCTCAGGGCCCCAACCTTGCCACCAATTCCTTCCATAACTCTAAATTAAGTCATTTTCTTTTCCTAGACCTAATTTCTCCATTCGTAAACAAGGGCAGCAGGGAATAAGCTAAATGACAAGGAGTTCCCCGGGCTTTAGTTATAAATGTAACATGTTTAAATTTCTATGAGCTATATATGTATAACTGTATCACTCTCTACCATATACCTGAAACATTGTCAATCAACTGTATTTCAATTTTATAAAAAGAAAAAAAAGAGAGAACACAAGGGATCTGTTCTTGGGAGAACCACATGGGGTCTTCTTGATTTCAGTACATAAATATAAAATGCTTAGAACAGTGCCTGGCACACAGTATATGGTTGCATAAATATTATTTAATTTTATTATCATTTATGTTATAAAATACCCACTGAATACCTGCCTCTGAGGAGGCCTTACAAATAGCTGAGAAAAGAAGAGAAGCGAAAGGCAAAGGAAAAAAGGAACGAAGTTCTAAAGAATAGCAAGGAAAGAGAGATAAGAAATAAGAGATAAAAAAGCTTTCCTCAGTGATCAATGCAAAGAAATAGAGGAAAACAATAAAACTGGAAAGACTAGAGATCTCTTCAAGAAAATTAGAGATACCAAGGGAACATTTCATGCAAAGTGAAAGTGAAAATCGCTCAGTTGTGCCCAACTCTTTGCAACCCCATGGACTATTCAGTCCGTGGAATTCTCCAGGCCAGAATACTGGAGTGGGTAGCCTTTCACTTCTCCAGGGGATCTTCCCAACCCAGGGATTGAACCCAGGTCTCCCACATTACAGGTGGATTCTTTACCAGCTGAGCTACAAGGAAAGCCCAAGATGGGCACAATAAAGAACAGAAACAGTATGGACCTAACAGAAGCAGAAGATATTAAAAAGAAGTGGCAACAATACACAGAAGAACTATGCAAAAAGATCTTTATGACCCAGATAACCACAACAGTGTGATCACTCACCTAGAGCCAGACACCCTGGAATGCGAAGTCAAGTGGACCTTAAGAAGCATCACTACGAACAAAGTTAGTGGAGGTGATGGAATTCCAGTTGAGCTATTTCAAATCCTAAAAGATGATGCTGTGAAAATGGTTTACTCAATATGCCAGCAAATTTGGAAACTCAGCAGTGGCCACAGGACTGCAAAAGGTCAGTTTTCATTTCAATCCCTAAGAAAGGTAATGCCAAAGAATGCTAAAACTACCCCACAATCGCATGCATCTCACACACTAGCAAAGTAATGCTTAAAATTCTCCAAGCCAGGCTTCAACAGTACATGAACCATGAACTTCCAGATGTTCAAGCTGGATTTAGAAAAGGCATAGGAACCAGAGATCAAATTGCCATCATCCATTGGATCATCAAAAAAGCCAGAGAGTTCCAGAAAATCATCTACCTCTGCTTTATTGACTATGGCAAAGCCTTTGACTGTAAATCACAACAAACTGTGGAAAATTCTGAAAGAGATGGGAATACCAGACCACTTGACCTGCCTCCTGAGAAATCTCTATGCAGGTCAAGAGGCAACAGTTACAACTGGACATGGGACAACAGACAGGTTCCAAATCAGGAAAGGAGTACGTCAAGGCTGTATATTATCACCCTGCTTATTTAACTTATATGCAGAGTACAACATTCAAAATGCCAGGCTGGATGAAGCACAAGCTGGAATCAAGACTGCCAGGAAAAAATTTCAATAACCTCAGATCCATAGATGATACCACCCTTATAGCAGAAAGTGAAGAAGAACTAAAGAGCCTCTTGATGAAAGTGAAAGAGGAGAGTGAAAAAGTTGGTTTAAAGCTCAAGATTCAGAAAACTAAGATCATGGCATCTGGTCCCATCACTTCATGGCAAATAGATGGGGAAACAGGGAAAACAGTGGCTGACTTTATTTTAGGGGGCTCCAAAATCACTGCAGATGGTGACTGCAGCCATGAAATTAAAAGATGCTTGCCCCTTGGAAGAAAAGTTATGACCAACCTAGACAACCTATTAAAAAGCAGAGACATTACTTTGCCAACAAAGGTCTGTCTAGTCAAAGCTATGGTTTTTCCAGTAGTCATGTATGGATGTGAGAGCTGGACTATAAAGAAAGCTGAGTGCCGAAGAATTGATGCTTTTGAACTGTGGTGTAGAAGAAGACTCTTGAGAGTCCCTTGNAAGTCTCCATACTGTCTTCCCCAGAGGTGAACAGGATGGGGATAAATTATAAACAGTCTCTATATCCAGAACTTCTCTTCTCTTAGCCAGTGTTTTAGGAACACTTGAGTCCTAGAGAATCCCTTTCGTCCATGTATCAGATATAGAGGAAGTACTTTCAAATATGAGCCCAGGGATTTGTGTGTTGGTTTGCCATGGTTAGGATAACAAATTACCACAATCTTGATGGCCTAAAACAATAGAGATCAGTTTTCTCAGTTCTGAAAACCAGAATTCTGAAATCAGGATGCTGTCAGGCCACACTCTCTACAGAGTCCTTGGGAAAGAACCCAGTCCTGCTTCCTTTAGCTCCTGGGAGATGCTTTGCAGATTTTGCTTTGTGGTTGTATCACTCCAGTCCCTCATACTCTTGTTGCCGCTCCTGTATTTGTATTTAACTCTTCTCTGTACCTTTTTGGGGCTTCCCAGGTGTCTCAGTAGGTGAAGAACCTGCCTGCAATACAGGAGATATGGGTTTGATCCCTGGGTCAGGAAGATCCGCTAGAGGAGGGGATGGCCACTCACTCCAGTATTTTTCTTGTAGAATCCTATGGACAGAGGAGCCTGGTGGGTTACAGAGGGTCACAGAGTCAGATGCAACTGAGCAAGCACACAGCATGCTGTGTCTCTCTTATAAGGATAATTGTGCTGGCATTTAGGATCCACCTTTAATCGAGAATAAGTTTCTTATCTCAAGAACTTTAATGTAATCACATTATTTACCATTTAAGGTAACATTCACTTTTTTGTCACATAATATTCATAGCTTTCAGAGATCAGAAAATGAATATATTTTTAAGAAGCCATTCTTTCTTCAGCCTACCGCAGTCATTCTTATGGTCAGATGTTCTACCCAGAGAGTTTGGATGACTATATTTCTCTTCAAATTTCTGTATAAGTCAAATTAACCATATTTCATAAAAAGTAAAAACTTGGATTAAATCTAGGATGTTAAATAATATGGAAAGAAATAAAATTGAGTTTCTTTATATTTTCACTGAATTCATAGTATTTTGTCACTTATATTGCATATAATTGTGTTAATACATCATCCATTCATCTTAAAAAACAGAACTATATCCAGGGCATCAAAAAAGTAACAGATTTTATTTTCTTGAGCTCCGAAATCACTGCTGACAGGGACTGCAGCCATGAAATTAAAAGACGCTTGCTCCTTGAAAGGAAAGCTATGACAAACCTAGACAGCATATTCAAAATCAGAGACACAACTTTGATGACAAAGTTCCATGTAATCAAGACTATGGTTTTTCCAGTAGTCATGTATGAATGTGAGAGTTGGACCATAAAGAAGGCTGAGCAGCAAAGGATTGATATTTTTGCATTGTAGTGCTGGAGAAAACTCTTGAGAGTCCCTTGGACTGCAAGGAGCTCAAACCAGTCAATCTTAAAGCAAATCAACCCTGAATATTCATTGGAAGGACTGATGCTGAAGCTACAGCGCCAATACTTTGGCCACCTGATGCGAAGAACCAACTCTTTTGAAAAGACCCTGATGCTGGGAAAGAATAAAAGGCAAGAGGCAGAGAAAGGGTGGCAGAGGTTGAGATGGTTAGATAGCATCACTGACTCAGTGGATGTGAGTTTGAGCAAAGCTGCACTATCTGAGAGATAGTAAAGGATGGGAAGCCTGGTGTGTTGTAGTCCACGGGGTCACAAAGAGTCGGACAGGACTTAGTGAGTGAACAACAATAACATGGGACATTAGCTGTGCTCTTTAGACATAATGTTTGGTCCTGGGATGCAAAAATAAGTAAGGTATGATTCCTTCCATTGAGCAGCCAGTAATCTAGACAAGAAGATATTTATGTCATCATTTCATTCAATGTTTAAGTTTTATTATTCACTATTTTAATAGTATTCACTAATAGTATTCACTATTTTAACCTATACTGCCAGTCTTTTAGTTTGATATTGGTTCTTATTTTAGAGAAAAGTGAACTTAAAGAAAATATGAGTTTAAGGGTATACAAGTAGTAGGAGGTGGAGCTTGGATTTATGTTATGGCAGTCTGATTCCAGAGCTCAATTATCAAACACTGCATGTACTACATTGATTATTTGACAGAATATCCTATAATGGAATTTTAAAAACTGAGCATTCTCCTTTTCTAAGTAGTGTTCAATTGTTGTCTTCTAGATATATTCAAACTTTTCCATGAGGCTTTGTCTTTTCCATGATGGCTTGCCTTTTGGATGTTATGGTATGTGAAGGTTCTCTTGCTGCTTGTATTATATGGGTTTGCCCTAAGACAAGCAAGTTTGGAGGAGTGACATCCTGTTAGAAGAACAGCTCTGAATCTCCCTTTAACTTATACATGAAAATTGATTATTGGCGATGTTGAGAAACTATTCTTTCATAAAGTAAGAGTCAGATGTGACTTAGTGACTAAACAACAACAAAGAACCCAACAGATTTACCAATGATAGGGAAATTCCTATATATTTGGTAATAACACATGGATTGCCATATATTAATAACTTGTTCTGCAACTTTTGTGAGAACATATAAGGGTGGCATTACTTGGCATCTAAGAACCTGTCTCTTCAATTCTCATTTTTACAATGTTGATCAGTCTGCCTAAACAATAGGCAGATTTTCTTTAAGTAACTGATATCATGAGAGGTCTCTTCTGCAAGAATATTCTTTATAGCTCTTTCTAATTACCAAAAGATTGACATACCATAATAGGTGTGTCACACTGACAGACACACTCAGACTGACTCAGTTGTGTCTGACTCTTTGTGACTCCATGAACCACAGCATACCAGGCCTCCCTGTCCATCACCAACTCCCGAGTACACCCAAACCCATGTCCACTGAGTCAGTAAGTCCATCCAACCATCTCATCCTCTGTCGTCCCCTTCTCCTTCTGCCCTCATTTCCAGCATGAGGGTCTTTTCAAATGAGTCATCTCTTTGCATCAGGTGGCCAAAGGATTGGAGTTTCAGCTTCAACATCAGTCTTTCAAATGAACACCCAGGACTGATCTCCTTTAGGATGGACTGGTTGGATCTCCTTGCAGACCAAGTGACCCTCAAGAGTCTTCTTTATCACCACAGTTCAAAAGCATCAATTCTTCGGCACTCAGCTTTCTTTATAGTCCAACTCTCACATCCATATATGATCACTGGAAAAACCATAGCCTTGACGAAAAAGACCTTTGTTGACAAAGTGATGCCTCTGCTTTTTAATATGCTATCTAGGTTGGTCATAACTTTCCTTCCAAGTAGTAAGGGTCTTTTAATTTCATGGCTGGCAATCAACATCTGCAGTGATTTTGGAGCCCAGAAAAATAAAGTCAGCTACTGTTTCCACTGTTTTCCCATCTATTTGACATGAAGTGATGGGATCGGATGCCATGATCTTAGTTTTCTGAATGTTGAGCTTTAAGCCAACTTTTTCACTCTCCAATTTCACTTTCATCAAGAGGCTTTTGAGTTCCTCTTCACTTTCTGCCATAAGGGTGGTGTCATCTGCATATCTGAGGTGATTGATATTTCTCCCGGCAATCTTGATTCCAGCTTGTGCTTCTTCCAGCCCAACATTTCTCATGATGTCCTCTGCATATAAGTTAAATAAGCAGGATGGCAATACACAGCCTTGATGTACTCCTTTTCCTATTTGGAACCAGTCTGTTGTTCCATGTCCAATTCTAACTGCTGCTTCCTGATCTGCATATAGGTTTCTCAAGAGGCAGGTCAGGTGGTCTGGTATTCCCATCTCTTTCATAATTTTCCACAGTTGATTGTGATCCACACAGTCAAAGGCTTTGGCATAGTCAATAAAGCAGAAATAGATATTTTACCATGATCCAGTGGATGTTGACAGTTTGATCTCTGGTTCCTCTGTCTTCATGTATTGCTGAAGCCTGACTTGGAGAATTTTGAGCATTACTTTACTAGCGTGTGCGATGAGTGCCATTGTGTGGTAGTTTGAACATTCTTTGGCATTGCCCTTCTTTGGGATTGGAATGAAAACTGACTTTTCCAGTCCTGTGTTCACTGCTGAGTTTTCCAAATTTGCTGGCATATTGAGTGCAGCAGTTTCACAGCATCATCTTTCAGGATTTGAAATAGCTCAACTGTAATTCCATCAGTTCCACTAGCTTTGTGCGTAGTGATGCTTCCTAAGGCCCACCTGACTTCACATTCCAGGATGTCCGGCTCTAAGTGAGTATGAGTGCACATCTTCGTGATTATTTGGGTCATGAATATCTTTTTTGTACAGTTCTTCTGTGTATTTTTGCCACCTCTTCTTAATATCTTCTGCTTCTGTTAGGTCCCTACCATTTCTTCAATTTCAGTCCGAATTTGGCAATAAGGATTTCAAGGAACCACAGTCAGCTCCCGGTCTTGTTTTTGCTGACTGTATAGAGCTTCTCTATCTTTGGCAGCAAAGAATACAATCAATCGGATTTTAGTGTTGACCATCCGGTGATGTCCATGTGTAGAGTCTTCTCTTGTGTTGTTGGAAGAGGGCATTGGCTATGATCAGTGCGTTCTCTTGGCAGAACTCTATTAACCTTTGCCCTGCTTCACTCTGTATTCCAAGGCCATATTTGCCTGTTACTCCATGTGTTTCTTGACTTCCTAGTTTTGCATTCCAGTCCCCTATAATGAAAATGGCATCTTTTTGGGTGGTAGTTCTAGAAGGTCTTGTAGATCTTCATAGAACTGTTCAACTTCAGCTTCTGCAGTCTTACTTGTCGGGGCCTAGATTTGGATTACCATGATATTGAATGGTTTGCCTTGGGAACGAATAGAGATCATTCTGTCGTTTTTGAGACTGGATCTAAATACTTCATTTTGGACCCTTTTATTGACTATGATGGCTACTCCATTTCTCCTAAGGGATTCCTGCCCACAGTAGTAAATATAATGGTCATTCGAGTTCAATTCACCCATTCTAGTCCATCTTAGTTCGCTGATTCCTAGAATGTTGTTGTTCACTCTTGCCATCTCCTGTTTGACCACTTCCAATTTGCCTTGATTCATGGCCCCAACATTCCAGGGTCCTATGCAATATTGTTCTTTACAACATCGAGCCTTGCTTATATCACCAGTCTCTTCCACAGCTGGGTATTGTTTTTGGTTCGGCTCCATCCCTTCATTTTTTCTGGAGTTATTTCTCCAGTAGCGTATTGGGCACCCAGCAGCCTGGGGAGTTTTTCTTTCAGTGTCCTATCTTTTTGTCTTTTCATACTGTTCATAGGGTTCTCAAAGCAAGAATACTGAAGTGGTTTGCCATTCCCTTCTCCAGTGGACCACATTCTGTCAGACCCCTCCACCATGACCTGCCCATCTTGGGTGGCTCCTCAGGGCATGGTTTAGTTTCGTTGAGTTAGACAAGGCTATGGTCTGTGTGATCAGACTGGCCTGTTGTCTGTGATTGTGGTTTCAGTCTGTCTGGCATCTGATGCCCTCTCTCAGCGCCTACCATCTTACTTGGGTTTCTCTTATCTTGGACATGGGATATCTCTTCACAGCCACTCCAGCAAAGTGCAGCCACTGCTCTTCACCTTGGACGTGGGGTAGCTCCTCTTGGCCCCCTCCCCTGACCCTAGACGTGGGGTAGCTCCTCTCAGCAGCACCCCTGCGCCGTTGCAGCCACCATGCTCCTATGCCATCGCAGGTATTTAGTAACATTCAATAAATTCATGTCAAATTGCACTGATTATTTAATAGTTTTGGCAAGTATCAGATGATGAAATAAAAGGTGGTGGATTTGCTACAAAGAAATTTCCCAGTATAACTCCAAATGGACCAATAATGCCACTAAAAGTAGACTGTAAGTACCCAAAGAAAAGGCTCAGTGGTGTTGCTAGGGTGCTCAGTCATGTTGGACCCTTTGCAGCACTTTGGTCTGTAGCCCACCAGACTCCTCTGTCCATGGAACTTTTCAGGCAAGAATAGTGGAGTGAGTTGCCATTTCCTCTTCCAGGGTATCTTCCTGAACCAAGGCTCAAACTCATGTCTCCTGTATCTACTGCATTTTGGGCGAATTCTTTACCACTGAGCCATCAGGAAGCCAGCGACTTTTAATTGTCACTACGGTTTTCCGCAAGACTGGTCCAAGGATGCATTTAGGAGGGACATGTTCAGTGGTAGTCCACCATGCCTAACACCTTCCAGCCTCTAGTGACAGCTTGCACATTGGAAGCATCCATTTGGATGGTGCTATGATGGTGATTTTTTGTTTTCTCAGCTGTTTCTGTCCAATGTTGTTATGTTCAGGGTAACAATAGTTTGTGGATCTTCATTAAAATGTCAAAGAACTAACATCTGTGCAGTGTGGTTAATCATCAAGGAATACAAGGTGTTACTTTTACCTCACAAACTTTACTCATGATTGGAAGAAGTAAATAACTCAGTTAGTACTCCGTAAATAACTCAGTTAGTACTCCCTTCTTCAAATTCTATTTTTAGATTTTCCAGTCTCTGCTTCTCTCAAAGAGCTTTCAACACCCTGCTTAATGTGGTCTGGAAGGGAGGGCTGGTTGGAATTCTAATTTCCTACATATGTGAAAACAGCTCTCTTTGGCTCTAGATACAGAAATGAAAGTGTGATCTGGTACCATTAATACGTATTACTGTGATATAAGCAACTCTTCCACAGGTGATACTACTAAGTTCTCACTGAATAATTTTCTAGAACATCATCTTCCCTCTTTTAAGAATAAAGTGGTTCTGGGTATTGAAACTTTTACCTTGGAAAATACTGTTCCCCTATGTCCACAAGGAAACTCTCTCTAATCTTGTGAAGAACCATACTGGGTAAACTTCTAAACTTCCTCTTCACCCTCATCCTTCAGTCAGAAACGGAAAACTTTTCCTCCCTTTCTTATTATCAACAGTTTCCTTTCTATCTTCTCTTTCTCTCACTCCTCACCCCTCTCTCCCCCAACTCTTATTCTCTCTCTGTCACACACACACACACACACACACACACACCAGCTTGTTCTTGAACAGCATCTGCTCTTCTATTTCCAATAATCAAACAGAAACCACACTGGCATATTTGATACCTTCCTGATCTAAATCCTTCTGTACAGAACTCAGGCTTTTTTGACAGCAGCTGGGGTGTCAGTTGTATTTGGGGTGGAAAATAGAACTCCTACTCTATTTTATTTTCTACATTAGCATTGTAAGAAAGCATGGTTCCTGCCACAGCTTTAGACAATTGATACTTAGACAATCCTCACTTAGATCCTTGGGTGTGTCCTTTTGTAGTTGGAAACCATAGAGGATAAGGATTGAAAAATTAGGCTTCTGTAACCTCCGATCTGTAGGAAGCAGTATACTTGGAAGTGGCTGCCTAGAGAATAATTTGGGAGCTGTGTATTAATCTGTCCTTGGAATGTAAGATTCAGATATGCTTTATAAGCAAAACTCAGCCAATCAATCAAAAGGATGTCCCTGAGTCTGTCATCCACATACCTGTTCTTGGATAAGCATAAAGCTTCACAGACTTGAAGAGAACCGTCCTCATGGTTATTTTAATGTGAAAATATGTAGTCTCCTGTTGAACAGAACTTATGCTTCCTCCTATTGTCAACTACAGTGGGGCAATAATGAATTACCAACCAAGTTATTAACGTATGTCTAAACACCCCACATCTCTGTTTTCACTCTTGCTTTCTCTGTGCATCTCTGTTTGCCTTTGAAATGTAAATAGGAAAATTTCTTTCCCCAGAGTGGTTAGCTCTAAACCTTGGGAGATTTAATTATCTTCTACTGGTCAGATGTTTCTACTTTTATTTAGGTGTGGCTATCAACTGTCAGTTATTTTCCTTACCTAGTTTACTCTGATACTATCTCCATATCATTTCAAGAGAGAAAAACATGACTTGAAGTTATGTTGTTGTATAGTTGCTGAGTTGTGTCTAATTCTTGCGACCCCATGGACTGTAGCCTGCCAGGCTTCTCTGTCCATGAAACTTCCCAGGCAAGAATGATGGAATGGATTGCCATTTCCTTTTCCAGGTGATCTTCTTGAACCTGGGATCAAACCTGTGTCTCCCATATTGCAGGCAGACTCTTTACCGCTGAGCCACCTGGGAAGCCTGACTTGAAGATATAAATCCAAGCATATCAGTAGGTTATTTGGTTTATTTGCTACAAAGCCTCTCATTTATGGTTCAATTTCACTGCACACAATCAAATCTCTTCTGAACAAATCTGGACCAGAAGCCAATGACTATGGCTTGTGGTCATCCAATGGTGGAGGTTGAAAATATGTGGTGGTCATATTTTGGTGAGCATTTGTTTTTCCAAGTGGAAATGGACATGATTATCCTGTGTTATTTGTAGCTACAAGATCTTTCATTCATATTACTTATTCATAATATGGCTTTAAATTACCTGCTAGGAATTGATTAGAACATTTTATATTCTTTTTCTTTCAGAATCATTGTTTTCAGTCTAGGACAACATTTACTCACGCCCTTTTTTACAATAATAGTAGCTATCATAGCAGTGGATATTGTTATGGGCAACTCTGATGTATTATTGTTCAAAATACTTGCTTCTCTACCTTAAAATAATTTTACTGTAGAGCTCTTCTCTGGAGGGGGATTTTGCTTTCCTTTTGAATTCATGCTGGCACAGGCTCTGGATAGCGAATTGTGAGTAATATTAATATGGGAGATTTCTGAACAGAAGTTTTCCAAACCAGATTGTAGTTACTGATCTCTTTTCCCCCAGAAGTCCCAGATATAGGCTCTCCTCTGTCTGTGAGAAGGAGAAGGAAATGGTAATCCACTCCAGTATTCTTGTCTAGAGAATCCTGTGGACAGAGGAGCCTGGTGGGCTGCTGTCCATGGGGGTGCACAGAGTCGGACACGACTGAAGTGACTTAGCATGCATGCATGCATTGGAGAAGGAAATGGCAACCCACTCCAGTATTCTTGCCTGGAGAATCCCAGGGACAGAGGAGCCTGGTGGGCTGCCGTCTATGGGGTTGCACAGAGTCAAACAGGACTGAGGCGACTTAGCAGCAGCAGCAGCAGCAACTGTCTGTGAGAAAAAGAGATAAAACTGTTATAAGCTGCTGACATCTTTTGAGTTGTTTGTTACTACAGAAAAAAATATATATACTAAACTGACTAATAAAACCTTTTTGACTTAGCAGTTGCAGCTCTGGGAATTTATTCTTAGCAATAATTTAAGTGAGGAAACATACAAGATTAGAGATACTTATTACATTGTTACAGAAATTTCAAAAAATTACAACCAAAAGTTAACAGCTATTTCATGAAATGACAGCACATCTATTAATGGAAAACTATGCAGTCATTAAAAACAGTTATGGCATGTATTTACACATATGTACTTTTGTATAGTTACGCATATACATGTCTATATCTTTATCTGTTTAAAAGTGTCATGGCAGGATATCCAAAATATGGTGGTGGTGGTTTAGTCACTAAGTCATGTCTAACTCTTGCAATTCTGGTGGACTGTAGCTTGCCATGTATCCCTGTCCATGGGATTCTCCAGGCAAAAATATTGGAGTGGGTTGCCATTTCTTTCTCCAGAGGATCTTCCTGACCCAGGAATTGAACCTGCATCTCCTGCACTGAAAATATATTAAGTAAAAAATTATATAGCACAAAGGTTCTATTTTAGCAAAATGATTTTTTCATCAAAAGAATATGTGCTGAGTATCAAAAAATAATTCTAGGGCTAGAATCATTATAATAAACATTGAAGACAGACCAAAAAAAGAAGTCATACAGTTGTGCAAGAAACTGTAGAATAAGAGAAATGCAGTGCTGTTAGCTTTATCTTCTGAATAACGTAGAGAAGGCACAGCAGGACCACGCTGTCAGCTGTCAGTGTTCTTTCTTCCTCTCCTACTCGTTGCCTTTGTAAATGCAAGCCACAGATGCAATTTAGACACAGTGCGTCTTTGAGCATGCACCTAATGATCAATATATTGAATATTGAGTCTGAAATCACCTCCAGGGTAATGTATGATTTAAATAAGAGTGTATCAAAATAAACACCCCATGAAGGCTTTACTACCTGCAAAATAGAAAAATTCTCTGTCTGGTTTCTTCTTTATTATTTGCTGTTTACTATTTATTCTTACTTATTTGTTGTATTCCCAAGTTCTAATCTTAGAATCACTAAAGTTACTCAGAACTCTTGGATGAAATACTGATCTGGCTTTTTTTTTTTTTTNCAAAAGAATTGCAATATCCTATGTTGATAATCATATCACCTGTCATGCAGACTCAGCAGAGTTTCCACTGTGGAGACAAAGTACTAACCACACATTCTCAAATCTGCCTGGTCTTAACACCATAAATGATGGGGTTTAACATAGGAGGAGCTAACATGCAGACATTTGCCAGCAGAATGTGGATATAAGGAGGAACATGATGCCCAAACCGCTGGGCAATTATGGTAAAAATGCCAGGCAAGTAGAACATGGAAATGACACCAAGGTGGGAGCCACATGTGCCTAGAGCCTTTTGCCGAGCTCCTCGTGAGGAAAGACGGAAGACTGCATTGAGGATGAAGATGTAGGAAACTAGGATGAGCAAGGCATCTACCACTACAGTAGAGAGAAGGACAGACAAGCCATACCAGACATTGACACGAATATCAGCACAAGCAAATCTGGCAACAGCCATGTGCTCACAGTAGGTATGTGGTAGCACGTTGCTATGGCAGAAAGGCAGTCTTTTCACCAGGAAGACATCTGGAAGGATCACAGAGAAACTCCTCAGCCCTACAGCCAGACCAACCCTTATGATTACTGCATGACTGAGCACTGTGGTATAGCGCAGTGGGTCACAGATGGCTACATAGCGGTCAAATGCCATGGCCAACAGAATTCCTGATTCAGCAATGAAGGTGGCATGGATGAAGAAGATTTGGGTGACACAACCATCAAGGGAAATCTCTCCAGCATGGAACCAGAATATGGCCAGGGCTTTGGGCACAGTGGTAGTGGACAGGATGAGGTCCGCCACACCCAGCATGCAGAGGAAGAAGTACATGGGCTCATGGAGGCTGCGTTCAGTCATGATGATGAAGACAAGGAGGCTATTCCCTAGGACAGCAACAAGGTAGGAAAGAAAAAACGGGAGGGAGATCCATGTGTGCTGGTCTTCCAGGCCAGGGATCCCCAGCAGAATGAAGAGTGAATGGCTGGGACTAGTGTGGTTGGGGGTTGCCATGCCCAGAATGAGTCATCTGGGTGTTGGTGTATGGGATTTGGCAGTCATCTCTTTTCTCTTTCCAAAAAGGTGACTGGACCTGGAGTGGGGGAAATGGAAACAGATCACTTTTCTCTGGGTGGGAAGTAGAAATGGTCCTGGTTAGAAACCAGGAAACATGGGTTAAAAGTCCTTGCCATTCTATTCAACATCTATGTTATCTTGGTAACATTACTTCCCTTCTCTGGGTCTCTCTTTTGTCACTTTAAAACTAAAGTCAGACATCAACATGAATCCACCATGGGTGTACACGTGTTCCCAATCCCAAAATACTAATAAATAAATAAATAAACTAAAGTCAGGGAGAATCTAGGTTAGATATTTGTAAGTGAGTTCTCCCAGCTCTAGAATGCCATAGACCTTAGCATCAGGTTGTTATAAACAGTTGAGAGCTGTGAATAACCCTGCATTTTCTACCTTATCAGAATGTGATATACATCTCAAAAGGAAAATGGCAACTGAGAACACATACCATGGCTCCTGGAGGACCTCCCTGAGAAGAGTCAGACAATTAAACAAAATATCTATAAATACAGAGAGTGTAGAGGAAAAGTTAAACACAGGAGCCGTGGAAACATGGAAAGTTCAGAAAAGGTTCTCTAAAGAGGCCAATCTGAATTGAACCTTGAAAAACAAGAGTTTGCCAAGTAAAGTCATGTGAGGAGGAAGAACATGAACAAAGTCACAAAGATCTGAAAGGAAAAGGAGTTTGTAGGGAAATTATAATGATTCAGGGTTACTATAGCCTGGAGGACATGGCAGGAAATGATAGGAAATAATGTGAGGCAGTGAAGTCAGGGTCAACTCACTGAGGGTTCTGGGTATTGATGTAAGGAGTTTAGGCTTTATGTTGAAGCAGGAAGAACCACTGAAGGTTTTGCCTTGAGACGGGGGCATGGTGAAGTTTGCATTTGAGGTCACTCTCTCTCTGGCTCTGCTGTGTAGGAAAGATGTGGAAGGGAGGAGGCAGGTTGGAAAACAGGGACCAAGGACAAGAGCAACTGAGAGTATCTCTGCTCTAAGGGCTGCACGTGCATTATCTCAGTCAACATAGCAGGAAATGACTGTAGTCATTTTCCCATTTTACTGATGGAGAGCAAATAGAGCTTAGAGAGTTTTTCATCCTCCACACCCAACCCAAGGTCACCTGGCTAGTAAATGGTGAAGCTAGGATTTGGCTACCCACGAGATGCTTTGAAAATCACACCATGTCCACCTCACTCCACCTGGGTCCCCTTCATCAGGTGATTGTGATTTCCTGGTTCCTGGTTCCTGGTTCAAGAGAAAAAAATCTATTACTTCCTTTAACCATCCTCATTCTGCCAGCTACAAATTTATATTTGAATTGTCTTCTCCCTCTTTCTCTGACTCAAGGCTCAGCTCTCCATCTGTGCACTGGAACCCAACCTTCTCTCCATCAATCTGTCACTGGTTATTTCAAACTCTGCCTCTCTGCTGACTCCTTCTCCTTACTGTGTCTCTTCCCCTATTCATCTCGGTTTCACAAAAGTAGGGATGCACTCTCTCTTCATTTATCCCCTTACCACCCTCTCAATCTTTCAGTTCAGTTCAGTTCTTTGCGACCCCATGAATTGCAGCACACCA